>JAEANM010021199.1:0-11918 GCA_017656035.1 Myanophis thanlyinensis
CTATCTATTATTTTTTAGCAAATAAAACCCATAGCAAAACAACTCTCAAAGTGCTTTAAAAGCATGTTGCTTAAATTCAAGAACAAAATAGATATTTTTGAGTAATGCAATCCTGACTAAAAAAATCAGAATGGAAGTTTGAGGTATTTTAGAGATGAACCATTATCATTCTTATTCCCCACCTCAGCAAAAAAAAGTAAACTCCTGTTGTGTCCTCACATGCACAGAAGCACTATGTTGCATAATGCAAGCCTGCAACCGCAGGAAAATACTTTAATCTCATTGGCTGCTGGCTGACAGTTCCCTATAAAAGGGACTGCTGTCCAGCAGCACATTGTTAGAAGCCAGCAGAGTTGAATAAAGGATTTTATGCTACTCCCTGCCTGTGTCTCTTCCTTTCCTGGACTCAACACTGGTGACAAAGGTGGGATCCTGAAGAGCACACAAATCCAAAAGCGACTAACCCGGAGCTGCAGCCCAAAGAACACCGGAAAACAGTAGAATGGCCCCAACAAGCACATTTAGAAAGTTCAATGCAAAAAATGAAACATGGGGTGCATTTCTCATCCATTTCAACTGTTTTCTGAGGGGAAACGAGCTCCGTGACATATCGGATGAAAGAAAATAAGCCCTGTTCCTGAACCATTGCGGATCAAAGGTCTTCGTAATGGCGATGGCCCTCATGGCCCAGACAATGTGGAAGAAGTGCCATGGACGACCCTCATGGCCACGCTGAAAGCCCACTATGCTCCCCAACCTCCAAAATGGCCTCCCACTACAACTTCCATCAGCAGAACCAAGCTGAGGAGGAGTCAGTAAATCATTTCATCGCCGCACTGCGAGACGCAGTGATGCAATGCGACTTCATCAACTTAGAAAGGACACTCTGAGACCGATTCGTTTGTGGCTCGAGAGAGGACAAGCTGAGGAGGAGACTGAGGGCCAGGAGCACCCTCACCCTGCAGATCGCCATTGAGGAAGCCATTGCCACCGAAGCCAGCCAAAAGCTTCAGCTCGCAAGAAAAATGGAAACCGTCCATCATGGAGACATTGAAGAGGGCAGCATGACCAACTCAGCAGAAGAGGACGAGGTCCACAAGGTCCACCTAGCCAGGGGGGCCAAAATGACCACTGAGGGTTGCCAAGCCACATGCGGGGGTGCGGCGGGAACCATAGTACCATAGATAGACGTAGAAAGTACCAGTCTGCCATTTGCAGAAGGTGCCACAAAAAGGAGCATCTCTCCAGAGTATGCAGGTCAGCCTGGCCCAGCAACAACCCCAGCTCAAACTCGAGTCAAAAACAAGGACAAGCCCGGCGAGGAAACTCCTACAGACCAAGACAAAATGACGAGGGGTGCTACACCATAAAAACCTGGACTAACCAAACCAATTGCCCTCAAAATGCCAATGAAAAGCCCCAACGATGCAAAATTTGAGTGTCCATCTACATCACAGAGCAACCCTGCCACATGAAACTCAACACCGGCTCGGCAGTGACCATCTTGGCATGGGAGACAATTAAAAGACTGATGCCGAAGTTTTCAAGGAAGGAGCGCCAGAGCTGCCAAACGATATTAAAAGACTATCAAGGGAACAGAATCCCCATCGTGGGCATATCGGATGAAATGAGCAAATTCCCAGTGAAATACAGAGGATTCCAAGGCAAACTGCCAATAATCATCGTCCAGGGAAAATTACCAGGTCTGCTGGGGCTGGACTGGTTTGATCCCTTGGCATGGATGTCTCCGCAGTCTACAGCCTACAGGACCTGGCAGAGGATGATTGGGCCAAGGAATTCGAGGACATATTTAACAGTGAGCTGGAGGAGTTTAAGGGATCATCCATATCCTTTAGCCCAGACCCTCAGATAGTTCCCATCAGAATGAAGCCACGCTGGGTCCCCTTCACCTTGAAGCCAAAGTAGACGAGCAAATAGATAAGCTCATCAAACAGGGATCCTCGAAGTGGGATCACGCTAAGTGGGAAACCCCCATAGTGACCCCAATAAAGCCAGATGGATCTGTTAGAATATGTGCGGACTACAAGTGTACTATAAACAAAGCACTTCAGCTCCATGTGTACCTGGTGCCAGTAGTCCAACACTTGATACACTCCCTCAGGCAGGGGAAAATCTTTGCCAAACTCGACCTGGCACAAGCCTACCAACAGCTGCCGGTCGATGCAGAAACAGCTGAAGCCCAAATTACAGTCACGCACCGCGGGGCATTCAAGTGCAAGAGGCTACAATTTGGGGGTCAGTGTGGCACCAGGATTATTCCAGAGCTTAATGGAACGTCTCTTACAGGGGATTCCGGGAGTCACCCCGTACTTTGATTATGTCCTAATAGTGGCAAAAAACCAAGACGAACTGACCCAATGACTATGGACTGTCTTACAACGATTCCAAGAAACCGGACTAAAGGTGAAGAGGGACAAATGCAAAATAGCTGTCCCAGAGGTCGAATTCCTAGGCTACCACATAAACGCTGAAGGCATCCACCCCACCACTGAAAAAGTAAAGGCAATCCACCAAGCACCCACACCTAAGAATAAAACAGCTGCAAACCTTCCTAGGTCTCCTGAACTTTTATAGCATTTTTCTCAAGCAGAAGGCCACTGCTGCGGAGCCCCTGCACTTCTTATTAGACAAACAAGCTACATGGAAGTTGGACTAGAAGGAAGACAAAGCAATCAAAAAGGTAAAAATCTTAATATCATCTAAGAGCCTAATCATACAATTCAATGAGAAGCCGCTGGTAAACCTCACATGTGATGCCTCCCCCTTCAGAGTGGGAGCAATCCTGAGCCACCAGCTCCTGAATAGCCAAGATGCACCCATTGCCTTTTTCTCTCGCACGCTTTCACAAGTGGAGAGAAATTACAGCCAATTGGACAAAGAGGCCCTGGCAGCAGTAGCAGGCATAAAATGATTCCATGAGTACTTATATGGCCAATCTTTCCAACTCATCACAAGCCACTCCTGGGAAACATTGCAGGAAATAAGCCAACACCACAAGTTCTGTCGCCCAGGATAACCTGCTGGATGGAATTCCTCACAGCATATAGCTACACTCTTGTCCACAAGCCAGGAGTCAAAATTGCACACGCAAAATAGCACACACAGATGCCCTGAGCTGCTGCCCCCTGAAATCCAGAGTGCAAGACCCAGCACCAGCAACAAAGGTACTGATTGTGGAGGAACTATGAGACAGCCCCATAGCAGCCAGAGACATTGCCAAAGAAATCAGAGCAGATCAAACTTTATCAACGATCCTGCGTTGGGTCTGGACAGGCTGGACGGCAAGGCAGCCAAGTGCGGAATTTAAAAAATATTACTTGTGCCAACAAGAGCTGTCAACACAAAAGGGCTGTCTCCTATGGGGAAACCGAATCATCATCCCATCCTCACTACAACAAAAATTGCTACACATTCTACACGAAGGCCATCCAGGAGTCGTCAGAATGAAGGCCCTGGCATGCAGCTACATTTGTTGGCCCGACCTCGACAAGGACATAGAACAATGGGTAAAGAAATGCCAACCATGGCAGCTGTCGAGACTGGCACCAGCGGCTGCATCACCAACACAATGGGACAACCCCCAAAAGCCATGGTCCCGCATTCACATAGACTTTGCTGGCCCAATACAGGGCCACATGATATTAGTAACAGTCGACGCTTACTCCAAGTGGCTGGAGATCACCAAAATAAAGTCAACCACCACAGAGGCAGTCATCCATATGCTTGAACAGCTATTCTGCACACACGGGTTACCGGACGTCCTGGTCTCAGACAATGGTCTCCAGTTTACAGCGGCCAAATTTGAGGAATACCTAGCAGATAAGGGGATCCGACATGCACTCACAGCGCCCTTCCACTCGGCGGGGAATGGACTTACAGAATGGGCAGTGAGAACAATGAAAGAGGCCCTGGGGAGAGGGGAGACTAGGACAGGGCACCCTACAAGCAAAAATCAACCATTTCCTTCCCATGCAACACGTCACTCCACATGCCACCACAAACTACAGACCAATAGAACTCTTAATGGGCCAAAAATTAAGAATAGGGCTCGACCCCTTACACCCCCGACCATGAAGACTGACATAGAAACATAGAATGACATAGACTGCATAGAAAGCTTTAACAGCCCCAGAAGTTTCCAAGAGGGGGAGGCGGTATTCACACAGAACTATACCAGCAAAACACTGTGGGTCCCGGGGACAATCATTAAACAAACAGGACACAGTTCATATGTAGTGGAAACTCAAGGGGGGAAGGAGTGGAAAAGGCATGTAGACCAGCTTCAGTCAGGGTGCCACCAGACAATGAAGCTGAACATGAGAAACACAAACCGAGGGGAACACCAGCCTCGGAGACAGAGACGACCATACAGAAACAGAAGAAAGTGACAAAACAACCTTGCTCCCACCTGGGGCCCAGATTCAACCCAGTGACACATCTCCCGCCGCAGAGGCCCAACAGCTGCCGGAGGACCAAAGAACAGAGAGAGCTCCAGGAACAACCGTTCCCGGCGAAGACACAGAAGAAATGCCCAGGAGCATGCGCAGATCGGACAGAGCAAGGCGCCACCCTGCCTATCTGAAAGAATACGCCTGCTGCATCAACTCCAATACAGAGACGTGGTGCCAGCCAGGTGGGGAGGGGTGTTGTGTTTATGCATGCACAGAAGCACTATGTTACATAATGCAAGCCTGCAACTGCAGGAAAATACTTTAATCTGATTGGTTGCTGGCTGAGAGCTCCCTATAAAAGGGATTGCTGTCTAGCAGCACGTTGTTAGAAGCTAGCAGAGTTAAATAAAAGATTTTATGTGACTCCCTGCCTGCATCTCTTCCTTTCCTGGACCTAACACCCCCCACTATAATTATGCCACTGGAATTTGTCAGCAAAATTTAGCAATGCAATTTGGACTCCTTTTAAAGTTATGTTTTGAGTATCGCATTGGTAGGGATTGTAGTAGGAGTACTCTGGGAGTAGTATTGCTTCTATTATTATTTTTAAATTCCTATACTGAAAGTCTTCATTTAGCAACCACAATTGGAACTGGCAATTCAGTCAACGTGAAGCAGTCATAAATTGAAATTGCAACTGTGCTTAAGATCTTACTTCAGTTCCCTTTGCTTTATAGAACTGCAAAGGTCATAAATGTGAGGATTAATTAAAATTACTTTTTCATCATAAAGTTACTTTGTCATCACTGTTGTAACTGAGGATATTTGCTAAATGAGATAGTAGCTAAACAAGAATTACATGTAAAATCACTGAAAGCCACAAAAAGTATCTAAGGTTTCAAACATCCTCCTTTACTGATAGCATCAGAAAGTCTTTGGCTCGCAAGAAGCAAGTTGTGTTCTCCAGCCTAGAACAAATTGTCTATCCCTGTGTTATACAGAAAGGAATGAGAAAAAAAACAGGAAAAGAGTTGTACAAAATGAACACCCATCCCACCACCAAAAAACAATTTTTGGGAGAGAGAGAAGAAAATGGATTACAGCTGAGGATGTATTCAATATTTCTATATATCTGCTCAATTGTGTTACAAGCTGCATCTGGAAAAATGAACAAGAAATGGATTTACTGAATATATTCCATTAGTAGTGAAAAATGAAACACAACACGTAAACTTTGAATATTGCATAGAATAATTCCATCAAATGCAAACAATCCTAATTCAGATAATTTATTAAGAAACTCTTTTTTGAAGCCAATTATTAATTCTGTGAGTATTTAGGGGGATTTTTTAAGCCACCTATTCAGTGACTGAGTACAATATATACTATAGAATAGAGTAACAGAGTTGGAAGGGACCTTGGAGGTCTTCCAGTCCAATCCTTTGATATTTATGCATAATGGATCATATTATATATAAAAATGAAAATACCACAGATAGAAATTAAGTGTGTAATGTTTTTGTTAATATACTTTAGATGTGATAGTCATTTGTCGTTTTTATTATACTTATTTCAAGGCACTACTGTTTATTGATGATCTGAACATACCAATCACAGAACCATATGGATCCAAGCCACCATTAGAATTCATCCGTCAGTTTGTGGAGTTGGGAGGATTTTATGACACTAAACATCTTGACTGGAAAGTATGTTTAATATTGGTAGCATTTCTTTTGTTATTTTTGATTTTTATTAAATTAAATTAAAATCTTTTCAATAAAGATTTTTTATATAAATATAGTATTCTGAATCAGTTGAAATTTATTCTCATGTTAGGTGTCAAGATTCTTAGGCACATATGTTTAGGAGAGAAATTAGGATTTTAAAATTCATTTTTAAAGTACAGGTAATTCTTGAGCTACAAATGTAATGGAGCCTTCCAATTCAATTAATAATCTGAGGATTCATTAATTGGAACTCATTAAACAAAGACATTTCATCCCTCTTCTCCCCATAGCATTTGTTAATCGAATGCACATTTTATTAAGAGTGCATGGGGTACCTCAGGAGTGGGGAAGACCATGGGAGGCCTAATGCAAGGACAAGACCACTGCCTCCAGCCACCAAAGACCTACCCTCACCCACCTGAAAGATCCCATTCTCCTCTTTCCGCCCCATTAGGGTCCCAAGATGCTTGGGTCTTTCCTTTCCAGCCCCTCAATCACTTACTTTTGGTGCCACATTTGCCTCCTGTGCAGCCTTGGGTGCTGGAACCCTTGTCCAGTCAAGCAGAGAAGTGCTGGGCTGGCCTCTTCCCTTCCCCACCGAGCCCCAGCCTCTCTCTCAAATGGATGCAGCCCTGCCCTTTCATTTGCTGGAGTGCTGAACAATTGAACCACCTGGATTTCAGCAATTGTGCTACTATTGAAACTGGAGAGCTTGGCACACCTTGGCTCTGCACCCCTCACTTACATTCCGGCAGAGAACTGTCCCTCCCCTATCCAGCGGGGTGACTGTTGCAACCTGCAGGTGCCTTCCTGCCTACCTGATCTCCTGTCCTGATTGCAGAAATTGTGCACTGAGGAGCTAGAGAGCTTGGCATGCCTCCTCCCTGCACCATTCTCTTGCCAGACGCACATCGCAAGAGGGGTTCCTAGTCAACTCTGCTTTCCAGCTCTGTCTCATTTCTCCATACAGCTCAAGATGCTCTTTTGCTGGAGAAATGGAAAAGCTGTGTTGCAAACGGAAGAAACACATAGGGAAACTAAAGAAGAATCATCCAAAGTTATTGCTTTCCCCAGTGCGGATTAGGAGAAACCAGCAAACTCCATATGGCAACTTTCACAAGAAATTAGAAAGGCTGATCTTACTTTTTGTTTTTTTAGTCCCACAGAGGAAGCCGCCAGGTAATGGACTTGGTTATTCACAGAAGTTGCCTTGTGGAGTTGATCAAATTTCTCCTTACTTGTAGGTTGGATCTTATTTTAACAAGTTTCCACACTTCTTGTCCTGCCTTCTGGTGCCTTAGAGAGCAAGTCAATTCCCTCTTCTTTGTGACAGCTCCTCAAGTACTTGAAGGCAGTTATCATCTCCCTCAACTTTCTCTTTGATAGGCTGTACATATCTAGCTCCTTCAACCATTTGTCATATGATTTAACCTGAAAGTTCTATCATCTTTGTTGCTTTTCTATACACATTCCCAGGATCTCAACATCTTTTTTGTATTTTGATGATCAAAGCTGGATGCAATACTCCAAGTGTGGTTTCACCAGCATGGTGTAAAGTGATGCTATCATTTCTCATTCTTGATACTATCCCTCTGCCTAGGATTGCATTGGCTTTTTTGACAGCTGCAGCCCACTGCTGGCTTATATTTAAATGGTGGTCCACTAGGACACCTAGGTCACTCTCACAATTACTACTGTTGAGCCAGTTACCACCTATTCTTTACCTATGCATTTGGTTTCTACTGCCTAAGTGCAAGACTTTACTTTTTTCACTATTGAACTGCACCTTGTTGGATAGGGTAGGATTCAGTGCTCAAGTCTGCCAAGATCCTTCTGAATCTTGAGCTTATCTTCTAAAGTGTTGAAGTATATCACAGTTTTAAGTAAATTAATTTGTTGTGTTCAGATCTGATTTAGCTCTCAGAATTTTTAGTTACTATCTTAATTTTTCAGGTTTTTAATTATACAATCAGCAGCTATCTTGAGTTTCTGAGCTATATTAGTTACATTATGAATTATACTACAGTCATATTACAGATGATTCCATACACATTTTTCGGTTTTAAAGTTGTTGTTTTTCTTGGAATTATTCAATAAAAATTTTAATGAATCTGAAGTATTTCTGAGTAGATTAGTACTTTTGTCTATATTTGTAATGTATGAAGCTCTGTATTTACCTTAGGAACAGAAGGATTTCTTTTAATTGCATTCCAACCTTTTCATAAGAATGTATAAATTAATTATCAATCATCCTGAACCAGTAAAACAATATTATAAATATGTTGATTTATAGGTTTTTTTTAAAAAAATTGCTATCTTATGTATTTTTCTAACAGCACGTTCAGGACATTGCCACAGTTGCATGCTGTACACCTCTAAATGTAGGAAGTAATGAGATTAGTGCTCGTCTTTTGTCTCATTTTTGCATCTTAGTTTTGCCTGCAACTTCCTTACAGTCTTTGCAACGTATTTTTCAGGTAAATATCCCAAAACATTTATTTATTTAGGTTTACAAAGAGCAAAAAAATCTAATGAAAAGTAACTGAAAATTATAATAATAGCAATAGCACTTAGACTGAGATGGGGTGGGGTGGCTTTTTGGGGTGAGTAGAGTGGGGCTATTCTCCCATACTATATATTAAGCAAACTCATTCCATAAAAAAGCTTTTACTAATTATTTATGTAAAAGATTGATATGGTCATTCATCTTAAGCAACTTTGTGTAGTTTACAACACAATAAAACCAATGAACAAAACAAAGTAAAACAATAAAATACTGAAACAAATGTGCCATAATCATCCCTCTGGGATGCAATTGCCCACCTTCCATATTATCTTCTATATAAATTTAGCTTACAGATTTCCAAAATCAAAATAATGAGCAAATGATGAAATCCAAAGGCAAAGAGCTTATAGCAGGTTTGTCAGCCATTCCAGGTTCAAAATCACAGTCTTGAGTCCAAGAATCAAGGCACATGAGCAGTGGTCCTCAACAGGGGGACTTGAGTTTGCTGCTCTGTTTTAATAGGTGTTTTTTGGTTACCAAGGTAAAACTCCTTCCTTGCAAATAGTTTTTCAGAGTGCCTTTGCTGTATTCTTTTTGCAGGCCACCCTATTCTTCTATTGGGATGGAAAAGTAATTCTACATCTTCATCTTTGGACTACAACAGCAGCTATGTCTGCTGGTTGTTGGCCAGTCCCACCTTCTCTGCCTGTTCAGACGAAAGTCCACCTGGTGACTCTGAAGCAACTGCTCATGATCTGTTACTACTTGTCATTGGTTTCCTCCTTTGACTCTGAAACAATCATAACAATCCTATCCAGTGCCTCAATAAAGAGGCAGCTTTTACTAATCTTCTAAAAAGATAGAAGGGGGGGGGCTCTTGAATCCCTGGTAAGAGGGTGTTTTACCAGGTAGTGGTAGCTGCAGAAAAAGTATATTTTCAAGGTCCCACTAGATGGCAAGATTTCAGGGAGTGGACCTGGAGCATATCCATCCTATCTGATCTAGTGGGATGGACACATATCCTTAGGGAGAGGCAGTCCTACAGATAATTAGGTCCTGTGCTACACAGAGCTTAAAAACTAATAACCAGCATCTTGAATTGCACCTGGAAGAAGCTGGGAGCCGGTACAGTTTGTTCAAGAAATGTGTAATATGGATGAACCTATGGACACCCAATACTGTGTGCACTGCTGCAATCTGGACTAGTTGTAACTTCCAATTTCAAGGGCATCCACATATAAAGCACCTCGAACTGGAAAAACAACAACTGGAGGACAACACATATTTGAGTACCCCACTCCACCCCACCGCCACAGTTGCAACTTGCTCACCAAGCATAAGCCATGAAACCTGGAGGACTCTCAAATTGTGTACCTGCTTGGTTTGGGGGGGGGGGGGTTATAACCATGTTCAAAATCACCAAACCCTGTGGGGTATCAAAAGCCCAGCCACAGTCAGTTCATCCCCATACAACCTCTGAATGCTTAGACAGTCCTGCAACAGCATCAAATGTTTGCAAATGTCCAACCAGGATAGAGATATATAGCTGGGTATCATCAAATATGGTGATACCTTATCCCATACCATCAGGTGACTTCATATATGGTTTTATATATATATTAAAGAGGAAAAGGGAGAGAGCAGCACCTGGATGCATTAATTTTACAGTGACTTTGGACTCAACATCTCCTCATCCATCTTCAACAACTGACTATGGAGAAAGGAGGAGAACCACCACAAAACCATGCCTTTCAACTCCCAGAGCCAATCTTCAAGGATAGCATGTCAATATCAAAAGGCACTGAGAGATCCAGAACAACTAGGACAATTGCACCACCCCAGTGGTGGAATTCAAATGTTTTTACTACTGGTTCTGTGGGCATGGCTTGGTGGGTGTGACTGGGTGGGCAGTTTCTGTAAGCAGGGCAATAAAGGTTAGGCTAGAAACAACCCCAGAATGTTTTTTTCTTGCCTTTTTCCCCTACAGGGATTAACCCTGTAAAGTGGGGGGAGGAGATTTCTTCTAACAATTGGTTCTCCAAACTGCTTAGAAAATTTACTACTAGTTCTAGCGAACCTGCTAGAACTTGCTGAATTTCACCTCTGAACCACCTAACCCTAACCCATCATAGACCCACCAAAGATCATTAGCACATGTAAGCAATACTATCTCAGTGCTATATCCTGAAGACTGAATTCCACTTCATACAGGATCCATTGAAGCTACATGCTAACTACCCTCAACAACCTTCCCCCAAAAGGGAAGGTTGGAGACTGGGTGAAAGTTGTCCAATGAAGGGAAAACATTAGAAGTTCTGCCATTGTTGAAGGCATTGAGGAATATAGTAAGAAAATATCTCTGAATCAATAACCCTATGCATCATGAGTTGTCTTGTATAATCCTGTAGAGAAATTGATATTGTCTAGAGTCCTGATAATTATGATTGCTTGAATGTTCTCAAATGCTTTTTTAAGCGTACATCTAGACAGTTTGTTACACAGTGTTGTTTCCATAAAGCCTGTTTTATTACATTATGTATAATGCTTACAATTCAATTTGGAAATATCTAAAATAACGTAATCTAATATAACTATGTTAATAACAGTTTCTTTAAAGTAATATACATAATTTAGCATCTTTATTATTAAATTATATTAAATGGAAAATGTTTACAAATTTTTTTAAATGCATAAAATATTTTTTGTAGGTACGTCTGGGAACATACTTTTACATCAATAGATTCTTGGTTGAAGTTCAGAAGTGTACAGATAATTTAACATGTTGCTCTATTGCACTGTACTATAGAATGCTTCATAAAATGCTTCCAACACCTGCTAAATGCCATTACATATTTAATCTACGAGATCTTTTTAAGGTTTGTATTTCTCAATTTTTCAATTGGTTAATGGTTAATCAGTTAAGTATAGGTAGCCTCATTTTGTAACCACATTTGGGACCCACAAGTCAGTTATTAACTGAAGCAATTGCTAAGTGAAACAGTGACTATGCTTATGATCTTACTTCAGCCCTCCTTTGCTTTACAGACCAAAGAAGGTTGTAAATGCAAGGATTGGTCATAAGATTACTTTTCAGTCATTATGATTCCTCAACGGCTTTGGTCGCGTTGGTGGATGATCTCTGGAGGGCACGGGACAGGGGTTGTTCCTCTGTTCTGGTCCTATTAGATCTCTCAGTGGCTTTTGATACCGTCGACCACGGTATCCTATTGCAGCGGCTGGAGGGGTTAGGAGTTGGAGGCACCGTTTTACGGT
>JAEANM010021200.1:0-11918 GCA_017656035.1 Myanophis thanlyinensis
TAAATAAACAAACAAACAATAAAGACTCTCCCCAGAATATTCTCTGCCTGACAGTAATCCTCTATGTAGCACTGAATCGAATAAACTGGGTCTTCAGAAACAGAAATTTAGCAGAACAGGCAAAGAATCTTTCACTTTTTAAACTGACAGATCTGGCAAAACTTTCAGGAACATAATCTAATCTATTTTTTTCTAATCTAATATCTTCTAGGAGTGGTAAGGCTAAAAACAAAGCCCAAGTAGGATTACCATATTTTTCAACTTATAAGATGCATCCCCCTCCCAAAAGTGGGTGAAAATGTCTGTACATCTTATACAGCAAATGTTGCTGAAGCCCCGCCTATCTGTTGGCCATTTCTTGGCCTCTGCACAACCTGTTTTTGGGCTTTTTGTGGGGCTTTTTCTGGTCCTTTTTAGCCTGTTGTGTAGGCTCTTTTTTTGCTTGTTTTCAGGGCTTTTTTGTCCCATTTTCAGGGCTTTTGGGGGAGTTGTTTTCTAGAAAAAACAGGTCAAAAAGCCTCAAAAACAAGCTTGAAAAGGTTCTCAAAATGGGGAGCAAGGAGGCAAAAAACTTTTTTTGTTGTTTTCTTCTTCTAAAGCTAGGTGCGTCTTATACTCAGGTGTGTCTTATATACCAAAAAATGCGGTACCTTTTTTTTTATCATTTTAATCCAGCCAATGAAAGGCATTTCTACATCTCTATTTTCACACCATTTCACACCTTCCAATCCTTCACAAATGGGCTTGAGGATATTCTTTGATGGTCTGTTAGCCTTGGAATGCTGACTGACAGGAAAATCCCCTGAAGTAATTCATTCTGATTATCTGACCAGCAGAACAGTTCAGAGAACACTCACCCATTTCCTGTTCATGGACTAGCAAAATCATCTGTGTCTTCCAAAGATGCTTTTAAAAAAGCAACTGGACAACTGGAACTGAAGAAGCTTCCTGGATGAGAAGCAAAATGTCTTCAAGAAAAAAAAACCAAGAAAGTTCAGTTGGCTTTTGAAAAGCACCTTTGGGACAACCATGACTTTGAATGATTGAGAATTACCATAGCTATTCCTGTGTCTCCATTAACCATTCACCAGAGAATGAAAAGAGACTACTAGCTTTTTCCCTCCACTTTTTCAGTATACTTTCAGTACACATTCAATATTTGAGCAGTTGCTATGCAGGAAAGCGTTTTCGCTCCCTGAAAGCAAACACAGAAAGAATGAGATAAAGCTTCTTTCCACAAGCAATTCGGACACTAAACCAGGAACCACAAGCATACTCAAGAGTAGAAGATCCATGATTGCATCTAACTTCCACCTTCCCAACTACCCCTAACCCTCTCTTCCTACCTTAACTTGCATAAGCATTTCACTGCATATCGTACCATGTATGACTGTGTATGTGAGCAATAAATTTGAAACTGAATTGAAATTGAAAGCTGAGAATGCTTTTTTCACCCTTTGCTTTAAGCTCCCCTAGCTGAAATACCATAAAGCTAGGATGGTGACATTTTTATAATCAACCACTTTTCACAATCACTCAACCCTTGGTTGTTGGTTGCAGCACGGAGCCTTTAAACTCTATTTATCTTTGAGAAAGAGTAATGGCTAGTTTCAGCTTGGTGACAGAGTAAGGCAAGAATTTAATGTGCGCTGCCTGTGATAATATCAAATCAGGCAGTTTTTAAAAACAAAACAAAACAAAACTTGAAGTTGTGAACCTGATTAGAAACTGCTAGAATGGTTAACATCAAATTTTGCTCATCAACACTACTTATAATGTATCATTGTCTTGAGTTTGAAAGGATGGTCCATGCTCTCACTGGAAAACATTTTCTTCCAACTCCTAGTTAGCATGCTGGCGTGTTCAGCTAACGGAGCCCAAATGCAGAGCTGGCACCCAAAAAACATTAAGAGTTTGGAAGGGCAGAGAAGTTTGTGGCCATGACAATTATAAGGACATAAGGAAATAAGGACTTCCTAGCAATTTATTTTGTGGTTGTGGTTGTTTTTGTTGCAGTTGTTGTTTTAAGAGAGTACAAGTGTTTTAAGTATGGCTCTGAGAGAGAGGTACTTAGGCACTTAGTTTATGGTTGACAAACAAGTATTGATTGCTGTCAATTTTCTGTGCTCAGCTATTGACCAAAAAATACAAATGTTGATTGGTTTGAAATGATCAACTAGAAGTTCTGTATGGATTTTAAATGTGTGCAAATATTTAAATATGTCCAGCTCATATCATTGTGATGCCCCAATAAATTGAAAAATAGTTAGAACTAACTGGTTATATTCCCGATGTATTTTAAATTGACATAAGAAAGTTCATGAATGGAGAGAGGTTCAACTCTTCCATGTCAGAGTTCATACATCAGTAATTCTCTACTTTCCATCCTGAATTTACTAGCTAACAGCAGAAGTATAGGTAGTCCTTGACTTACAACATTTCATTTAGTGACTGCAGCTAGAACGGCACTGAAAAAAGTGACTTATGACTGTTGTTCACACTTATTCACACTTCACACACCATTGCAGTATCCCCATGGTTATATGATCAAAATTCAAACATTTGACTCATATTTATAATGATTGCAGCATTCTGGGATCTTTTATGACCTTCTGACAAACAAGGCGAATGGGCAACCAAGATTCACTTAACAACCATTACTAACTAACAACTGCAGTGAATCACTTAACAATAGATTGGTGGCAAGAAAGGTCATAAAATGGGACAAAGGTCACTTAACAGCTGCCTCACTTAGCAACAACAACTTTGGGCTCAACTAGGACCATAAATTGAGGATTACTTGTATTATAACCATGACATAACTAATAAGCTGTTGTATTGCAGGGAGGGCAGAAGTCATATACGTATAGAAGATTTGCCTGGCATAGAACCACAATGATTCTTTGTACGTATAAATCATATGCCAGTCCTAGGGTCTAAATCCAAGTACTTTTCTTCCTGACTTTTTGAGTAAGTGGACTTTTGGTCATTCTTTTTCTGACCTGAAAAGTTGGATTCGTCTGTGACAATTTGTTACTGAGAATTGTCAGATCCTAGCTTCAGCCCTTTCACTGTCTCATTGAGCAAGAACTCTAAAGCAGCATTAGTAAGAAGTTGGAATACTGTCTTACATTGCAAGCTGTTTTAAATAGAGCAAAGGCATCCTATTATTTTACCCACTTTCCTAAACACCCAATATTTGTGTACTCTAGCATAATTTTATTTGAATTATGAAGTAATGTAAAATTGCAGTTTATAACTCACAACTGTCCAGCATAGTATTCATGGAGCCTATTGGATCCTGGGACACAAAAGCTGCTTTTATCATAAGTTCCTCTGGAGATCAGTTTGTCACAAAGAGATTGGATATAAAACAATCTTTGTAAGAACAGGAGACCTTGAGTTGCTACTGTAATTTTATAAACAGTGGAATGTAGGTTCAGTGAATGTATGTTGCCCTTAATTTTGCTGATTTTGAATACTGGGAGATTTTTTTCATCAAGAGTAAAAAAACAAATGTGTTTGCAGTTTGTTCAATTTGGTCCACCACATTTTTAAGATTCTTGGTTGCAACTATTATTCAGTTCCAGGTTTGTGTAGCAAATATTCAGCAACACTCCTCTGATTATTCTAATATGTTTTCAGTATTAAAAATGGAAAAAACAAACATTACTAAAGCAAACAAAGAAATAACATGTAGATGTTGTTCAGAATAGGGGGAGCGTTTATGCAACAACCCAAATACAATTTCTTATAATATTCTTCTAAATAACCTAATTATCATTATTATTATTTTAAAAAAGGGTTTAGTGCTTAACTGCAAGATACAACTCACATAGCAGCAATGGCTTTCTGTGAGAAATTGATGTTATGCAGTTTCACTTGGAATGGATAAAAAAGCAATTGTCTCTGATTACAATTCATGCTTAAAAGCATTTAGCCATCTTTTTCAATAAAAATGGGTTTCTTCAGCAGCTGATTTTATCAGTTTCAGAATGCAGTATTTTCATGAGCAAAATGTTTTGCTCTCTCTGTTCTTTGCCACAAGGTTTTTTTTTTTTTTTTGCTACTTTAGAATTAAGGGTCTAAACTGAGTTACTGCTGTGGCAATTACCATCAACTAAGTTTGACCTCGGTATTGGCACTTCCACCTGCTAATCTTCCACACTGTGAAGACATTATTTGTGAGTACTCTGGCGGTGCATAGGGGAAAATACTTTTTTATTCATTCTGCATAACTTTTGAATAAAACATGCATGCATATTTAGAAATTATACTGAATGTGCCTAGAAAAATGGCAGCAGTGGGAACCATCCAGCTTTTCTGTTTATGTATTATTTCTATTTGTCTGGTATAAAATTTGCACTTCTTTTGTGGATTAAATCTGATTCCTGCTGAGGTTATCAAATAAGGGTTCTTTTGCCATGGATTTATAGCCCACATAAACTTTTTTTATTTGTTTACCTGGCTGAATAATGAATTTTTATATTCTGGGTTTTATATTTCCAGGAAGATGGATCACCATTGAAGGTTTAACTGTCTTCCTATGACAGTAGGATAGATGAAAGGAAAAGAAAAATCTTGGAAGACGGCAGGGGCAAATAATTAATTTCTATATTCCAGCCAAGAAAACTATATGATTTTTTAAAAAAGTTTCCAGAAATTGAGCTTGACAAAGAAAATTTTGCATTCAGAGGTCAAGCTTAAATGTAACTCAGTTACCATTGATAATTGGTGATTCAGTCAGTCGAACTAATTTCTGGACTTTAGTTGTTTTGAGCAAGATTATAAACACAAAGTTAAAATTACTTAAAACACTTTACTTGAATTGATTAGCATTTACCCTAAACAGACATAGTCAATCCAGCCATTTTGTCTCTTTTTATAACAATAATAGGATGGTGTTTGTTTCTGTTTGTGCAAACTAAAGCAAACTATTAATGTTTCTTATGTTTTATTCAAAAAACAAAAAAACAAAAATAGCATTCATATCCAAAACTGGCTTAATTGGAAATACAATTAAAAATCTAAACTAATAAGATTAACTTGTTTTTTATTTATTTTTTGCCCACCAAATAGTATTAAAATCTGAAAGATTTTTCCTGTGATACACATAGTTGATTAATGCAATATATCAGTTCTTATTACAGCATATATACATAAATTTGCAGAGGAGACCGTCACCCAATTAATAAAACTAACCTATGTGGGGTACATTGAAACTCATTATATTATATGTGGGTGGCAGAAAACATGGCAAGACAGATGAAATAATTAGATGTAATTGGTGTATGAAACTCACTTGCAGGCACAGGTAAAAAAGAAACTTATTTACCCATGCTAATTGAGAACATAAAAGAAGGCAGAAGTTACATTATTATTTATTCCATTTTACTTATTTTAATGAATTTGGATGTCATCTAACGCAAGCTGATTCTTGTAAGTCATATGTAGAAATATCCACAGTTGTCTTTTTCTTTCATGATAAATGCTTAGGATAAACAGCACCAATTTATCCAACTCACTATCTTCTATGAACAGTTTTGGAGTATATGTAGAGATATTAATGGAGAAACATTTTGACCCATTTCTCTACATATGTCCAATTTCTGGTTTGTACAAAGCATGTCTCAAAATGAGTGCTGTACATTTACTGCAGTTCTGCAGTGTAATCTTAGCTGTCATTTGTTGTCCGTTACATTTTTTAAATTATTAGAATGACAATGGATGGAAGAAATTGATGGTCACCAATGCTAATTCCTTATTTTTAATTATTTCTCTCAAAGGAAGCTGTGTGTTGAGTGCCAATCAATGGCTTACTCATACTGGCAGCGTAACAGAAAAAAATAGCTCAATACTTTATTGAACTATTGAAAAGTCTAACATGTTTTTATGTCACTGATAACATTTTAGCGAATTAGTTTCTATGTACTTGGAAATGTGTAAATATTGATGAATAAATTTCATTTAGCATAGCATGAGTCAGCAATAATTAGAAGATATAGTCTCATAAGATTCATATACTATAGGGAGCTCAGGTGCTCCGTATGGGTAATCAAAAATTAGATAGTCACACACTCTTTTTTTTCACAGTTGAGAGACTGTGAAAGTCACAGGGACCAATAATTGGCCATAAAATATTTCCTCACTTGAAGGTAAAACTGGGCTATGCATAGCATGTTAAGGACCATACTCCAAATGGACAAAGTTACAACCTATGTAGCTATTTAACTGTTCATGTAATTATTTAACTATTCGATTAATTTATTTTTATTGTATATTTTATTTCATTATTTGTGGGTTTGTTCAAAATAGTATAATGCAAAAAAGAATCTGACTTTTTAAAAATGAAATTATAGTCTCTACTGATGAAAATACAGTATTCATTTGGGTTGAAGAGGACATAACCTTTTAAAAAATTCACATCATAGTAAAAATACCTGCAGTTTAGAGAACAGGTAAGTGAGTGAAGGGCTGAGAAGCTGCAGATCTTTTGAAGACAACAAAAGAAGAGCAGATCAATAGGTAGAAGGGGAATGTTTGTCAATGGATATCATAAGTTGCCTTACACTAGTAGCTTTCAAATATTTTCAAGCTATTGGAAACTGTTAGTTTTACAAAACTATCTCACAAACTGTGATCAAAGGGCAAAGGTCCAGTGATATAAACTTTTCTTTGCTCTTATTGCCACCATGTGGAGCACCTAGGTCACATATACAGTACAGCATATGCATTTCATTGCATTCTCGTACCATGTATGACTGTGTATGTGACGAATAAAATTTGATCTGATTTGATAGTATTTGAAGCTTCTGAGATTATATCTTCCTATTATCTTCCTATTATTGCTGACTCATGTTACACTAATGAAATTCATTCACCAGTATTTACATGTTTCCAAGTGCACGGAAACTCATTTACTAAATATTGTCAGTGACATAAAACATGCTAGACTTATGGAATCTATTATAAAGTTCTCAAAAACACCCCTAGAATATCAAAGAACACATTTTATGCATTAGAAATCCTGCTGGAAATCCTATAGATGCAGTCCAGAGCCATACTTTTGATGACCCTGGGGTCTGTGTATTTCATGTGATATTAGATGTACAGAAGGCAAAACAATGGCTCTTATCCATGCAAAAAAAACCAAAACACTTTGTCATTCAGTATGACAACCAGTTCAAGGGACATTTCATGGTTTCGCCAGTCAGTGGGATTTTTGTTCTGGCAATAATTAACATTAGTTGTTCGTTAACAATGGCATTAGGATTCTTTTTTCTTTCTTTTTCATCAGGAAAATCCATACGAAAAGAGAAATGCATTGATGAAGAAGAAAAAAAGGGAGGAGACCTTTTATACTATTTTAAATGGTGATGAAAAGATCAGAAGTTTTAATATGTTAGGAGACATCTAATAGGTAGTTACTCCATTTAGTGTCAAAATGACAAGTTGCAGATTTAGTCAGACAGTTTTTGCTATTATTAGTCTAAGTGTATAGTGTTTGACAGACTATGATTTGCTCAGATCAATAATGTTTGAGGAAGTTTTTAAAAATGAAGGTATAAAAATGTTTTTCTCACCATCTTTCTGAATGTTAGTCTTGCTAGTGTTGATCAGTGTTGATAAACTGAAAGAAGCAACCCTCTGTAAGAAATAGCAGATTCAACTGAGATATATATTTTAATTCCTTTTTAAAAAAATCATATTGGTATCAAGATGAATGTGAAACAGCTCTCCAGGCAAAACTATAGCAATTGTCTTCCTATAATGGACAGATCTTGTGACTATTAAAGAAGGATAGATCACTGTCACCAAAGCTATTGGGAACAAAACTAACATTGGTAAGAGGTAAGTATTTTGAGTCCCATTATGCAAGAAGCACGCCAATTGCAGTTGCTTCTATGAACCTAAAGTCATTTGGATTATTTCTTTGAGAGATATAAATCACTAGGACTTTTATGGGTAAATCCAAGAACAAAACTTCCAGTTTAGGGTAGGAAGTAGCTGAAATCCAGTTTATAGTTTAAGGCTTTTCATGTTTAAAATGAAATTTTAATCAGAATAGAGCTGGAAGGAACCTTGGTTGAACCTTCTAGTTCAACCCCCTGGTCTAGCAGGAGATTTTATTCAAGTTGCTTAGGGCTGTTTGTGCATGATTTCCCTTTCTTGAACAGTATGGTTCTGGGGAAAAATGCTTTTTTTTTCAAGTGTTTTGTTGTTTCCAAAACCTGATTTTTTCTTAATACGTTTTTCTCACTTAAAATATGCTGTGATTGATAGGTGCTTAACATCAGTGTTAAGTGGGTCACAAAATTTTAGTTGTTATATCATTTCAATATGTTTCTCTGCTAAGACATTTATTAATCTTACACATGACAAAAGAGATCTGCCGTTAGTTTGCACAAATTGAAATTAATGGATGGAAACTTCTTATGAGCAAAATTCCTTTCATGGGATGCCTCCAATGGGAAAAAAAGAGGAAGTCACATTTTATTTGTTCTCCTTTATTCTAGCAACTTACCGTGTTCCCTCAATAACTGCTCTAGATAGTTGGAAATCTTCTGAAGCAGTGTCAGATATGGTTCTGGAAGCTTCTAAGGGAAAGGCGATGCTTCTGCTGGATGTTAGGATCTTGTATAGATTGTACATACTCTTCACAACATATCTCAAATTGTTCCATTTGCATAGATATTGTAATGTCAGTTCCACTAATAGAGCAGATGAAGGAATCAACTCAGAGGCACACTAAAACTACTTTTATTGAGATTGGCTATAATAAAAGAATCCTGAAAGCCTGATTTTGACATGCCTCTTCTTCATAGTTCAGTGAGCTAGAGAGGCATCTGCCTGAGCCATTTCTGAATGTTCTCTCAATCTGGACTTTAAAATTGCTTCATCTCCTTTTTCTTAGCAACACAGCCTGCATATCTCCTTCAAGGTCATCTTTACTCTCTATATGCAAGCCTTACGTATATAGAAATATTTTAGAGCACTGTGTTCTTCTGAAAAGTGGCATCCCACACAGTTGCCTAAGCAAGGTTAAATTATTACACAGTGTGTTGGAAAAACATTCATAGGATGGAGGCATGCAATAATTTTAATACAAAGCATATAACAATGGTGGAGTGATGTAACTAGCATCTGTGTGGGAGGGTGAAATTGGCAATAGGAATACTTATGTGGAATGGAAAGGAAGTAGACACCAAGAAGGCTGGAAGGACAAAGTATGGGTAGCCGGTGACTGAAAAAAAAAAGGAGCCAGAATAAATTGCTAGAAAAAAGAAAGATGTTTCCCTGGATATGAAGAATACTTTGGAAGGAAAGAGTCTGAGATGAGGGAATGTGATGGTTCTTCATTTTTGAAGGACTGGACACACCACAGTGTAGCAGATCTATATACAATGCTTTATTGCACAACACACCATCCACCATCAGCAACCTGTTGTTCTGTTAATACCTACCTTCTAGGCAGTACAAGTTGATATTGCCACATAACATAAACACACCTTTAATACTTAGTCCTTTATGTCCAGTCCTTTAACAATCAGGCAAAACAAAACTCTCAACACCTGTAAAGGGGTATGCAATCTTTTGGCTGCTTCCAAAAGTTCTTGCACTAGCTGGCATAAGGTGCTGCCTCAGTGTGGTTGCTTTTTTTCTGACATGGAAATTTTTTCTGACATGTAAATAAACGAGTGAGTGAGTAAATGAGTGAGTGAAGCCATCTCTCAGATTGGGCTGTAAGCCAACTCTTTGGGGGTGGTAAGCTTTTCCAGCCTTTTGAGGAAACGATGAGCTGTGCTGAGCCTTGGAGAAATGGGGTGGGAAGAATTTCTGCTTGGCTGCAATTGTTTTTCCTAAATGCAGACAACCATCTCACTTTCACTTCCTCATAAGGAGAGATATGAAGTTAGGAAAACAAATGGATGTACGCAAAACATAATAAAGAACAAAGAGAATATTTAGGGAATAAATAAAAGAAAAACAAGAAAAGAAAGAAAAGAAAGTCCAAACTCAAATGTTGAAGCACGATTTAATTCTCTGAGTGAGCACATGAGATGGTGGGTAGAATCTCAATGTAGAGAACTTAGCTTCTTGTATTCTTTATTTACAAACATCCAGAAAACCCGTTGCTCTCAAAATTCCACATCTGTTGACTTTTCATAGATGGAAGTGCTTCCTGGATGATAATAGAGGAAAGATAGTTAATGAGTTATTTTTCCCCCTGGAGCCAAAACAACCATGTACAGAAAATGGAGCAGAAAGAAATGGATAAAGTACAGTGGAAAATGGGGAAATTGCTTGTGAGCCAGGTTTGCCCTGTGTCCTTGTTGGTCATCATTGTTTGAAGATAAAGCAATAAACGTAGTGGTATATCTTTTTATCAGAGAGGGACTAAAGCAGGAGAAAGCTTCACAATATGTGTGAAAAAGTTAGGTGACGGTTTGGTTCAAAACATCCCTATTAAAAAGACCCAACAATATATTTTTGTTTGGTTCGTTCAAATGAATGTAATGTTTTATATTTCAAGCAAACCTATAATGTTGGACAACTCATCAGAGGAAAGCTATCAAAGGTTAAAATTGTGTTTATCTTTCTTCTTTCTGTTTTAAGGTAAAAGGTACAATTTAACCTGCTGTTAGTGCTGTGACCTAATACATAGACATTGTCTGCTAGAGATGGATAAACATGTCAATTTCAGTTTCTATCCGGGTTTTATTTTTTTTTCCATATGTTTAGATTTTTCCAGTCTGACCTAGTTTCTGATTTAGTTTTGGTTTTGAAATTTGCATCAGAATTGTATTGTTTTTACCCATCAAAACAGCTGACATTATTTGGAAACTAAGCCTATTCTTTCTTTTACCTTACTGTAAGACTAAGTAATTCATCTATTTCCCTTTAGTAAAATTCATTTGGTTTGGAGCTGAGCAAGAGTAAACTTAGGTAGTTTTGCTTACATGTTTACTTGATTATATTTTTGTAATCAATTAACCTATTAGAATACACTATTATTATTTCCATGAAGATGAAGATTCATGGGAAATCTACAACTACATTTCAGGCAAATAAACACATTGGAAGGCTTGTGACTTTGGATCACCAATACAAGATTCGCCTTGAACCTGACTAGGTGGATTAGATTAATTGGTTTTTGCCATTCTCAAGGTAATGGAAAGGCTACTATTTAAAAAAATATAAACTATCACACTGTTTCATAAAGCTTAACGCTCTCATAGCTTAAAACAGTTATCTGACCAAACATTTATCTATCTCTAACCATGACTAAACCAATGCAAAACTCTGGAAACAAATAAGTACACATCGTGGCTACTTTAAAAAAAAAAAATAGAATGTTAATGTATACCATACTATGTCAAAATCTGCTTTTTAAAGGCTAGTTTATTTTAAAATTATTCATAAAACAGTCAATTTGTATTCTGTTTCTAACATAATGCAGTTTAATATAGTGTTGTCAGCTGCCAGGAGTTCTGCTCTTACTATTCTTTAAATCCAATTAAAAATAAGATAAACTATGGACTGTTTTATTAAAAGGTAAAGTTAATTTAGACAATGTCACTATTGTATCTTAATTTATTGTCTCTGAAGACATTAGTTGTTTTTAAGATAATTGTTATAAACTGAAAATACAATACATTCACTATCCAAAGATTCAAGCATTATGTTATCAGAAACATTATTCATTATATATTTTATATAATAGATTAGGGTGACCAACTGTCCTCTTTTGCCCAGATATGTCCTCTTTTTACGTCCAGTCTGGGGCGTCCGGGCGGGTTTTATAAATTTTATAAATTTACCCGAACGCCCCGGACTGGTTGTAAAAGTGGAGATGTCATGTCCGGGCAAATGGGGAAAAGAAGTGGCTCCGGGTCGGTGGGAGAAGAGCCGCTGTG
>JAEANM010021201.1:0-11917 GCA_017656035.1 Myanophis thanlyinensis
TGCTGGCTCAGGAATTCTGGGAGTTGAAGTCCACGAGTCATGAAGGAGCCGTAATTGCCCACCCCTGGTCTAGTCAGATCATTAATCCAATTTGAGTTAATAATTTGAACCAATTTGGAAAATCGAGTTGATTTCATTTTCCTAGTTGAGTCAGGAAAGGGGCATTTGTGCGTAGACATTGTATTGGTCTCTCTAGTAACCTGATCTCTTTATCAATTTAGTTTTAAATGAAGGGTTAATGTAAAAAGATAAGCCCTCATTTAATTTAAAACTGCATGCCCTAAAATAGGGCATTTGAATTGTGGTGCTTTGCTTTTGAAGAAGCCTTCCAGAAGATGTTTTTTCTGATGCAGAATGATAAGATTTTGACGTGTCCTCTCCTTTAAATTACTCAGTGCTTTTAAGAATCCAAATTTATGCCTTGAATGTTTTAATGCTAAGATTTCTAGCTTCCTTACATAGTTAATTAAATTGTTTATGGGCATTTACTTTTCTTTTTTAGCTTTTGTTAGCCCATCTGGAAATCCTTTGGAAATTAAACAATACCAAGCCAATAAAAATAACCCAATTTTATGGTTGCCAAAATAAAAGCATGGATATTTACTATCTGCCTTTTGTAAAACAAACTGTATATTGTCTATCAATCATTCCGTTTCTCTAAGATTCTGAATATTTAGTCTTCAAGCACATGAACTTGTACATTGCCCTTCAATGAAATTCAATGAGTTTCAGAAGAACAGTGGATAATCCTGCCTTCCATTTTATGTGAACATTGTAACAGGATTTTTCTTTACACTGAAGTGTAGAAGTACAGGGGAGAAGGGTTTTGCATTTTGTAAACTGAGATAGGATTGTAATTGGGTTTGAGAGCAATCAAGCTTGGAAAATACTGGGTGAATGAGGTCTGGAACATTTTCACCCACAGAGAAGCAAATAAGAAATCTGTTAATTTCTCAGTTTCCCTCTCCAGATCTAAATAGAATGCAGAAATGCAAAAAAGGTGTATCCAGATGATTAAGAAATGAATTACAGGTAGTCCTTGATTTACAGTCACTCGTTTAGTGACTGTTCAAAGTTGCAATGACTGTTCAAAGTCATTGCACTGAAATGACCATTTCTCATACTTAACGACTGTTGCATCTAATCAAAATTTAGGTACTTGGCAGCTGACTCATATTTATGATGGTTACAGTGTCCTGGGTTCACGTGATCATCTTTTGTGACCTTCTGACACGCAAAGCCAATGGGGAGGCCAAGATTCCCTTAACAATCCTTTTACTAATTTAACAAATGCAGTAGTTCACTTGAGAACTGTGGCAAGGAAGGTCATAAAATGGGACAAAAATCACTTAACAACTGTCTCGCTTAGCAACAGAAATATTGTGTTCAGTTGTGGTTGTACATTGATGGCACTACCTTTTACCATCTTAGTCTAGAGGTAGAGGTGATGAAATACTGTATCTGGCTAAAACTGAGCAGGTTGGTGTCTGGCTGGGAACCTGCCTATAAAATGCCAGGAATGATATCTTCAATTCAGTTCAATCCTTTATTTGTCAATGCACAACATGCGTGCAGCGAAATTGAATGAATTCTTGAATTCTGTTTGCGCCAGAGGTTGGAATAAAAATATAATGGGCAGGTCTGTAAATGTTGGTTCAATTGCATAGGCTTTAATGGATTTAGCAGGCAATTAACATTGCCCTACTTTTCCACAACATCAAACATACTGTAGATTTATAAACTTCAATCTAAATAAAAGCAATCATCATGAACAGTTGTTTCAAATCCTTTTTAAACGCATCTTCACAATATAATTTTAGGAAATAATTAATAATGATTAACTATTTTTACCATTAGGAAGTTTTGCCTAAGTTGCAGCAAGAATCTGTCTTCTAAAACTTAAGACCATTGTTTCACATTTTGTACTGTGGGATACTAGAAAATGAACATGGCTTATGGGGGGAGGGGGGCAGTGCTTCAGATTTAATGCAATTAAATCTGCCATAAGTTGTTTTTCTCAAGGCTAAACATACTCAGTTCTCTTAGTGACTTATGCCATGTCTGCTCTAGGACACATATCTGTCAATTAATACAACTCCAAAGCATAATTTATACTCTTTAACCTGGAACAAAAAAATAGTTTCAGGTCATTACCAAAAATGTTGCTTCCCGTTATTGTAAAAATGTTATTCAATACTATTGATATACCCTAAAACTATGTTCACCTTTTTTGCAGCCTAATCACACTAATGATTTATATTCAGCTTGTGATTACTACAGTTCAAGATTTATTTATTTTTTTACATAATATTACCTAGCCAGGTACTTCTTATCCTTTGCCCATTGATTTTTGTTTTGGTCTCTTAATTCATTTCAGTCTGTGAAATGAGGCCAATCAAATGCACCAATATAGGATGAGCTGCAAGAAATTAGATTCTCAAATTTTCTCCATTTAAGACAATCTATTCTAATAGCTCTTCCTGCTGAGAGGTTCCTCTCCAGAGTGGTCTTTCCATCAAGTTGTTCTGTAAGCTACTTCTCAAAATTGTACCCCATCCTTGCCAAACTTTTATCACAGTCACTTATTCCAGGGATCCCCAAATGTTGTGACTGTCACAAACAAAGCAAATGAATTGGTTGAGGGTTGGCCTCATGAAAAAATAAACACAACATCTACCCTCAAGTAATTATATTACAAATTACATGCCAATTTAAAGATTAATGAATTATGGCAGGTTCCCCCATCCGGAGTGTCCTGTAGATATGACGGATTACATTTTTCATGTTTCTAAATATAATCCTAATTTTATCATCTTCTCTGGCCTTGGTTACCTGGTTAGGAAAGATGACCTTAGAAACCATACTGTAAATTGGGTAGGAATTGGGTATCTCTAGTTTAATGAAAGAAGGACTTGGGGTGAAACCAGTGGAGGGATACAACTGGTTTTACTTCTGGTTCGGTGTGCCCACACTTCTAAACTGCAGGTATTGAATTTCCCAGAGGCAGCCCGGGTAAGTAGGAAGGCTACAGAGGTGTGGAAAACAGTTCTGCATGATTCAGCTGAGCTACAAAGAAAGAAAGAAGGATATATAGGAGAGGGTATAGGATAGGGCAGGGGCAGGTGAGCTAAATGCTCATCACCACTACCAGTTCGCTAGAACCGGTGCGACCAGGCTGAATACCACCACTGGATGAAATGATAGCAGTGTTCCAATATCTAAGGAGCTGTTACAAAAAAGAGCTCAACCTCTTCTCCAAAGCATCTGAAGGTAGGACAAGAAGCAATGGATGGAAACTAATCAAGGAGAGAACCAACCTAGAACTAAGGAGAAACTTGATGGCAGTTAGAACAATTAATCAGTGGAACAACTTGCCTCCAGAAGTTGAGAGTACTCCAACTGGAGGTTTTTTAAGAAGAGATTGGACAACATTTGTCTGAAATGGTATAGAGTCTCCTGGTTGAGTAGGGGTTGGACTAGAAGACATCCAAGGTCCCTTCCAAATCTTTTATTCTGTTAAATATTGTGCATAGAAACTTAGCAAATAGCAAGGAGAAGCTGTTCTTCCAGATTCTAGAAGAACCTATTTCTACTCTAATGAAAAGTGCAAGGGAATGGAAGCAGGAGAGAGTGTGCGAGAGAAGTCGGGTGGAGGGAGAATCTCACCTCTTTTTAACATCAGTGACAATGATCAAGCAATAATTTTGCAAACAGAAAGAAGATTCAGACTTCTGCATCTTCAGACAAAGTGGGAGAACTTCATCATTGCAATGAAGAGCCAGTGCTGGGTAATATCAACCATTCTTTCTTGATTGTATGAACACTTAAACCGAAATGGGGCAGCTTCTGATTCTGCTAGGTTCTGTAGAATTGAATGGTACAGGAACAAAATAGAAGCAAAAAGAAAGACCTGTCTTTCCTTGGCTCCATCTGCTATGCTTGTTCACCTGGAAGAATGAGAAGTTTAAACAAAATCAGGAATGTTTTATTATGGGCTGAAATGTTTCTGTTGGCACAAAGAACGGAAAAGTTATATGCTGATTAGATCTTTACTTGTTTTAAATATGTCTTATGAATTAAGGCACTCTCTTATGGAAAGAAAAAATAGGGGCAAAATTGAAGAAAATTGCAATGGTATTAATTGCTTTCCTTATTTCCAGGTTGGTTAGGCTTTTAAAAATACCCTTTAAAGGTCTGTATTAAACCTACCTTCAGCTTACAAAACCTGTTCCTTTGCTTTTAATACAGTGATGGGAAATCACATCTCTAGTTATGACATTTGCAATAAACTTAATGTTAGTCTTTCACTGAAGTTCCCGCTGTTTCATATCAATAGTTAGAGCCACATTATACACTCAGCAGACTCTCCATGGATTCCAGGAGCTATAAAAAAGCTGAAGGACTATATGTATAGCAGCTGTGGACCATGCTGCTACAGCAGCAGAGGCTCTTTCTATAGGCTTCAGCTTGATTTTAGAGTTTTCTTGCTTGCTTTTTGGCATTGTGGTGGCTTCTGAATTGCAGTTGAACTTTGGCTTCACAGAACTAAAAATGCCGAAAGAGCTATGGGGGATCCAGTGACATAATTAGGCTAAACACTTCCCTGTATTCTAACAGCCTTATCTTCTCCTGCTTCATTGTGCTGTTTTTTAAGACCCATTTCTACTTATCAATATTCTGACACTCACAACAGTGGTAGACGTATTATTTGCACCAAGTTACACCTTAGCTCCATACCCAAGTTACGAGACATGTGACATTTTCCTGATATGCCATAAAATATTTTATTTGCAAGAGGCAGAACAATTTTAGGTCACTCTTCTAGGGTAGAGCCTTAGGAAGATTGATGCCAGTCTAGAGGAATATTGTTATTAAATAGCTATGCTCCATAATTGGGAACATGTTTTTTTAAAAACCTGAGACTACTTACCTTGCGACTTCAGCCATCTGGACTAGAATTCCTGCAACATGAAAGGAGATAAAATGTTACTGGCCAGATAAAATTAATATTTGTTGGTCACATTTTTAGCAACATAGATTCTGGGCTCAGTTGTGGTCATAAGTTGAGGACTACCTGTACCAACTTCTCAAGCCACGGCTCTTTTGTCTCCAATGAGAGAATGTCTGGATGGGGGAAAGTCAGGGTTGGGTATCTGCAGAATGGCTTGCAGAGAAGGAAGGGTCTCTACGTGCTGCGCATTCAGTGCACACTATTTCCTCCATCAATTATTCAGTGTCTACTACTGTGGCTCCAAGAAGACTCCCTGTCTGCATCCATTAAAAGAGAAGCAAGATGTCAGGAACTCAAAACTATTTGTAGGTGGTAGTGGTGAGGGTTTTCTTTTTTTGTTGTTAAATGCTGTCTTGACAGCAGTTTTCTGCTCCAGCCCTCCCTTAAACACTCCACATGTGCTATAATCCATATTTCTTCATTTGTCTCTCCCATTATATAAACCAGGAGGAGCCAACAGGGCTGTGCCCTGCTTAAGAGCTGTATTGTGCTCAAGGCCACCTTGTTAAGACTGAGGCTAATTGGGGGAGGAATGGGCTAATTTATTTATTTTATTCATTCATTCAATCAATTTGTATAGCCACCCACCTCTAACCAGTGACTCAAATCAAATCAAATTTTATTCATCATGTGCACAGTCAGACTCTGGGAGGCGATGCCATTAATGGTACAGTTTGAGAAATCTGCCTTTCTCTTTTTTTAAAAAATCTTCAGGAATTTGAAAGATATTACTATAGGGTCCTGTTCCAGTATAACTTTATTGTGCATCTGGAAGAGCCTGTTGAGGTTAGAGATCTACCAGAGAGACTGATTGTGCCTTGGTGTCCCATCTATCTGGTTCCTTTTTTTCAGGGGATCAAAAAAATATCTTCTTTTGAAAGTGTTGGATTTTACTAAAATGGCATGCAATCAGAAATGGGTTTCTTTCTGTTGGGTCCCTTCTTTTTGCTGGCCTCAAAATACAGAAATTCACATTAGAAACGAGCTAAATAGTTTTATATCATGGAAAGCCACTGAGATCAAGTTTCTTAGGACCTGGTCTCTCTCCGAAGAGATTGTAAGCTGCATGGGGCACAACCTTTTGCCTTAGTCCATAATTGCTAATCGGGCTTATTCCTCATTCCTTTATTTCAGTCTCATTCTTTTTGTTCCACTTGCAAAAGAATACACATATTCTGTAAGCTCTTAAAAGGGAGTCCCAGCAAAATTTTCACTCATCTGCACTGGACACACTCAGGGGTGCAGCTGGTCAAGACTTAGGTCAAGATCTTTGTTCCTTGAAGTGGAAAAAAAAGTTGGTGTCTTCCCCACCTTCCTTGTGCAAACCTGTCTAGTTTGGCAGTGAAAAGCTGAGGGGACAATTACTTTAACATACAAAGGTAGAAGGCTAACTTTGATTGATTATATGCCATCTAATTGTTTTTGAGTCAGAGAGATCGCATAGATCAGAGGTGTCAAACTCAAGGCCCGGGGTTCAGATTTGTCCTATGAGGTGCTTAGATCTGGCCGGCGGGGTGCCCTGGAAACAACAAAGGACTGGTCCATGATGCCTCTGCCAATGAAAATGGAGCTCAGGAGGGCCGCCTCCCAAGCTCCATTTTCGCTGGCAGAGGGTTGCAGGAGGTTGTTACAGCCGAAAACAGAGCTCAGGAGCCTGTTTTCGCTGGCAGAGCTCTTGGGTCGCCACAGGTGCCCCTGACACGAGTGACGTTGAGTTGGCCATGCCCACCCCAACCCTCCCCAAGGTCAAACACAACCCTGATGTGGCCCTCAATGAAATTAAGTTTGACACCCCTGTCATAGATAGATTTTCTCCATGATGCTCTGTATCTAAGTAGGTCCTTCATCTCTTCCAACAGCATCATCACTGTAACTGAGTCCACCATGCTGCTACTTGTCCTTTTCTTCTCTTTCCTTCCACCTTTTACAGCATTAGAGCCTTCTCCAGATATCTAGCTATTCACATAATGAACAGGGTATAGTTAGAAAATGGGTCTTTTATTCCTTCTTAGGCTGTACTGCCTTCAGCCACTGCCTCCGTTTGCTCAGTGGTAGGGCCAGACCTGCAGCTGTTCCCACCGTGGAAAGAACGTGTTGTGCACACTTGCCTTTATTATCAGTTCCTCCTGTGGTAGCCATCCCTTCCCTCAAAACATTCAGTAGGACCAGAATCTGTGCCTGTTTAAAATGTTTGTATCCTAATTGTATTCTATAGATCCACCTACCTTGTTACAAATACACTTTTCCTCTCAAACGCTATTAGAATGCAAGTGCTTTGGTTCTTTGTGGGTTTTAATTCCTTTTTCATTTGCATTTTGATTAATGTCTTTCCATAAAAGCCTTTTGATTCTCCCTCCACCTCCCTTTTGGTTCCAATTTTTCTTTTCAATATCAGAAACAAAAAACTGACATCAGAGCTGATACTGTTTAATCTCTCAGAAGAATGGTTTAATTTCTCCAGAAAAACCTCTCGTGTCAGTCGGGTTGCATATAGTACCTTGCAAACACTTAAAAAAAAAAAACATCTCGGAGTCCCAGGTTCCTAAGGGATTAATTTCAAAGAGTAGTTTGCCATTTCTTGTTTCAGGACCTCAATTTGTTGCTCAGACTAAAGGAAACAAGAATAAGGTCATCTTTTCAGCCCAATCTTTTCCAAAAGGAACCCATCATTGTCTTTGACTCATTTCCATTCTAACCTTCGCTCCGGGCTCTTGTCCCTTGAAACGCAAACCCGTGGAGAGATTTCCATTGGCACATAGTCTTTTCAGGGTGACCATAATTATAGCAGCTAGTTTGATCAGCTACTTAACATTTTAATGATTTTTAAAAGGTTAACATTTTAAGAGGAGAAATTTCACCTGGCAGGTTTATTATTGATACGATTAGAATCTCTTGGCCGAAGCGATCACCATCTGCTTGAATGTGGATTGTGAGGACACAGGAATCTGGATCCAAGGTAAGCTACCATTGTTGTACCCGACTTCAGTGCCACCTTGGCAAGCTCTGAGAATCAAACGACCTGGAACTAATTATATTTTTCTAAGATCTGTAGAATATGCCTCGAGCTCTTTGTCATCTGTGAATAGAAGGAATGTACTGTATTATACCATTTGTTTTACAGGAGCAGCAGTAGGATTCACATACCACACTAATCTATGATTTATGTGTGCTCCATAAATTACAGTAGCTGGGTTCACACATCACACTGCCCCAAACCCAGCTAAGGAGCATTACAATGTAACATTAATCTGGTCAGTAAGCAGACTTGGCGGATGAAATGGTTAGATTCTAACTGTTAGTTGTTTCAGTTCCATTAAGTAGAGTTTAAAATCTGGAAGTACTGAAAGCTCTCAGTGAGGGATTATGTTGGGCTGATACCTATGAAGGAGCTGAGTGAGCATGCTAGCCCAAGCGAAGATGCTGGCCAGCAAAATCACCCTAGATGAAAGGGAGATCATACACTCACTTGTACTTGGATAGTTGTTCTCAGTGGGTAAACTGCAGAAATGGATGTTTTTGCGGTCAATTTTTGCAGAGGGTTGAGTCGCTGGGACTCCCGGTATTCCATCTACGCTCACAACTGCGATAAAGCCTCTACAGACGATAAGCCCTGCCAGTCTCATTTTTAAAATCATTTGGGGAAATAATTAAACTACAGATAGAGAGGGATTTCCTTTGAAAGATGACATTCCTTTCAGTGAGTTAAGTCTTTTTGGGAATATAAAAATAAAAAGAGACTAAAGATTCCCAATTTTGGGGGTGGTAGGGCGGGGTTGGAAAATAAATGAAATAATTTATTCTTTTCTAGGATCTCTCTGATAGTATGTCATCAGCTTTATGACACCTCATGAAGAAGTTAGATTAAAGAAAAAGATAAAAATGATCAATTTCTTCATTTTTTCATAAGAATCTATCAGCTATCATTTAATATTTCATTATGGAAGATTCATTAAAATGAAATTCATTAAAATGAAAAATATCAGAATGGTGCCTTCCTCAAACAACCAGTGGTGGGTTAAAGACTCAATACACTTTATATATTAGTCCTTGTTTAATCACAATTTACAATGTCTACTGCCAGTTTCTGGCGTCCTCGGTCAGTTTCTGGCAAAATGCCTGTAGGAGTGAATGGACTTGCTTTCCATCTGTGGCATTTGCTTTAAGACAACAGGGTTCACTTAAGATTGTAAAATTGAGTCAGTCATGTGGATACTTTGACTTATGGATGTCATGACTTACAACAGAAATTCCAGATTCCATTACGGTCATAAATCAAGGAGTATCCTATGCCAGGATTTGGATCCCCCAAATGTATGAAGGGTGCCATGCATTGTTAAAGTTTTGTTGTTTTTATTGTAATTGCTTTAATCACAATAAAGCAATTGCTATTGCTTTTATGACAATTGCCAAGAGTCATCTGCCAAGATGAGTCGTTATTTAAACTGACTAAATAAATAAAGTCAGGCACCATCCCTAAAATTACTTTAGAAAATACAGGTAGTCCTCGACTTAAGACCACAACTGAGCCCAAAATTTCTGTTGCTAAGTGAAACATTTGTTAAGTGAGTTTTGCTCCATTTTTGTGTGATCTTTCTTGCTACATTTGTTAATGAATTACTGCAGTTGTCATGTACGTAACAAGGTTGTTAAGTGGCCCTGGTTCCTCCATTGACTTTATTTGTCAGAATCTCAAAAGGGGATCCCATGTCCCTGGGACACTGCAACCGTCATAAATATGAGTCAGTTGCCAAATGGCTGAATTTTGATCACATGACAATGGGGATGCTGCAAAGGATGTAAGTGTGAAAAATGATCATGTCACTTTTTTCAGTGCCGTTGTAACTTCGAACGGTCACTAAATGAACTGTTGTAAGTCAAGGACTACTTGTAATAGGCATCAAGCCTTTTTGAAGCTGGAAAATTCAGGAAACAAGCACCTCTTGGATTTCAGAAATGATATCACAGAATCCCATGTAATTGAGGTGAAGTTTCTTTGGAGTCTCTTCTTCACGTTTTTCTCCTTCCTTGGATTATATAAGAAGAATAGACAACAAAATATTTAAGAAAAACAATAATAGAGAGTAAAAACAGTAAGAACAGTAATCAAATGTTAAAAAATATCACAATGAAATTGTCTGGGGGGAATACAGACAATAAAGACGGCACAAAGCGTATCTCAGTTGTAATGGCATTCTTAAATCAGGGAGCTACTAATGGAAAGGCTTACTCCTGGGTAATCTAATCTGCACCATAAACAGTGATATTATTCGGACATACTTCATACAAACGAAACTTCTCCTTTTATGACTTTATTTACTGATAGCAAGGGTCATTCTAATTCGGTTTCAGGTTCAGCATTATCTCCTATATCAGTCTAGCCATGCAAGCCATTCCCGCTGTCTCCTTGGATGTCTTATCCTGTAAAAGATACAGATTTTAATGTGCCATTCTTTATGTTAACTTGGATAGATGAGCAGAGGTAACCTTCACTGGCTGTCTTGTACTGCTTAGCAGCTTTCCTGGTAACATAACTGGACCTGGAAAAAGCTCAACAAATTAAGCTTTGGAGAGACATATTTTTTGTTGCAAAACTCCACTGATAAGTGAAGATAAATCACTGCAGCAGTTTAATGGGTGATTATCCAGGTGTCACAAAGACTTAATATTAAATATTGTACAGGTATCCTCAATTTACGAGCACAATTTATGTTGCTAAGGGAGAAATTTGTTAAGTGGGTTTTGCCCCATTTTACGACTTTTCATGCCATGGTTGTTAAGTGAATCTGGTTCCTCCATTGACTTTGCTCATCAGAAGGTCGCAAATGGTGATCACATGACCCCAGGACACTTCAACCATCGTAAATATGAACCAGTTGTCAAGCATCTGAATGTAAATCACGTGACCTACTGCAATGGTCATAAGTGCAAAAAAATGGTCATTACTCACTTTTTTCAGTGCTGTTGTAACTTTGAATGGTCACTAAGCGATCTGTTTTAAGTTGAGGACTATCTGTATAGTCCAACTAAAAAGTACAGCCATATTTTGGTCATGTAAGGGTGGGCTTCTGCAAAACAAGTAAAAAATCCTACTTTGTTAATTTCCTGCTTGCTTTTAATGAAAGTGAAAATATTTAGTTTTTGTTCTTGGTAAAAAATAGACTTCACCTTGACTGATTCACTTCATTGCTGATTATATGGTTACCTCTAACTCATAATCTTGTCTGCTTGATTGGATTATTGGGACAAAGTCAAATAATTCTTCCACATACTAAAATAGCCATATCATAGTTGAAAGTTTTTTTTTTTTATCTTCTGGCTCTGATTCTTTGGAATCAACTCCCACCAGATCTCTTAAATCTAAAATAAAATAATAAATAGTTGGGTTTTTTTTCCTGTACCTGACAATTAACGTGTGTTTCTGCTTTTATTTATTTCATGGATGGTAATATTATTAGAAGTTATAAACAGTTTTGGTCTTATTTATATTGTGATTTTATATTGATTCTAGTAAGTTATACTGCTATTTTATTCTGTTTGTAATGAACTTACTATGATAAATACATTCACTGAAAATAAAAATATAGGGGCTTTTATATAGTAGGGTGACCATATTTTGATTTCAAAAAAAGAGGACAAGAAAAAAATAGTCTCTACTTATCTTGTACTTGTTCTCAAGTGGTGGTGGGGGGCAGGAGGGTGGGGGGCAGCGGCGGGGGGGCAGTGGGGGGGGGCGGCAGCAGGGGTTGGGATGCAGGGGGGCGCAGCTCTGCAGCGGCTCTTCTCCTGCCACCCAGGTGCTGCTAATGGGAAAAAGCGGCTCCCGCAAGACGAGCATGCGCTCCATCGCGGGATTTCTAAGCGCGATGGAGCACATGCTCGTCTTGCCAGAGCCGCTTTTCCCCATTT
>JAEANM010021202.1:0-11917 GCA_017656035.1 Myanophis thanlyinensis
AGTGTCTGTCTGATTAATAAAAAGAGCTGTTTGTTCACAATTCAAGTCTGTCTCTCCTTTCTAAAAACAAACCAGTGATCAGTGGTGGAATTCAATTTTTTTTAATACCGGTTCTGTGGGTGTGGCTTGGTGGGCGTGGCTGGGGGGGTGTCATGTGACTGGGTGAGCAGTTTCTGTCAGTAGGGCAATAAAGATTAGGCTAGAAACAACACCAGAATGTTTTTTTTCTTGCCTTCCTTACAGGATTATCCTTGTAAAGTGGAAAAAAAAACCAAAAGGTGATTTCTTCTAACAACCAGCTAAATAAAACATATTACATAGTTGCCAAATAAAGAAAAATCCACATCTCTAGGTCTTTCCTTCAGCCAGCAGAAGAAGAACTTAGTACTAAATCTCCATTTATTTAGTTGTCAAAGTGTTCAAGACAATCTACATAGTGCTCCCTTTCCCCAATTTGCCCATAACAACTGCCCTTTGAGATAGTTTGGGTGCAGAAAATGTATATGTCTCAAAATCACCCAGCATGGGGATGAAATCAAATGTGGATTTCTCTGGAGCCAGTCTTTACACGTGAGTTATATGGTAACCATTCCTCGAGGTCTGCTTTAGAAGAAATACTTTTGAACTGATTCTTTGAAAGGGAGGAATTGGTTCCATAACAATATGAACGGCATGCCTAAGTATCATTCTTCTTCTAATGACATAGAAGTCATTAAAAGTGAAAGAGTAAGGCACCCTGGTTCCTTCATGAAAGTGTCTCCAACAATAGGCAAGTTAATCTTTAAGCAAATACTCTTGGTTATGGGTTTAGTTGACCAAACTCATTATACTGAGTAAAAGCAGGTGAAAGGATGATAATTAATCTTGCTAACTTTGGGGAAGACCTCCAGAATGGAAGACATTTGGGGAAAGCTATTGCATTTAATTATCTATCATGAAAATAAATTACAACGCTAGAATGTGGACTCAAGGTCAGTTTTAATCCAAAATTGTTCCTAGTTTTGTACATTTTGCTAGCAAGTGTGCCTCTTAAAGGAAGCTGAAAAATTCCCCAACACGGAAGCATGTTTATGATGGAGAAGATAAGAGAAATTAAAAAAGAGCAAGATAGAAACAAACAAAAAAACAAAAAATACATCTTGAAAGCACAGAAGCAGAGATATACACAGAACAAACACTTGGAGTCCTATGGTGTTAGAAAACATGATCAGAAGACATGAGTAAAATTCCCCTAATAGATGAGCCTTCAACGTTATTCTTCCTCAGGAAAAGAGAGAGAGAGAGAGAGAGAGAGAGAACCAGTGCTCTTCATTCATTCTTTGTTTATTTGAGTCCCAGACACAAAAGGTGTGGAAAAACCCAGTTGGACAGATACCAGAGATTCAGTTGGAAAAGAAAGAGAATTGGACGAGGGGGGGGACACAGTTTCTCTGAGGCTGCTGCTTGTATTCACACTGGCAGTGGAGTGGAACAAAACATCAGCTGCTGCCCTACAATGTTTGCGTGTGCCGTTTTGGCTGTGGGTCAAACCCAGATTTTCCCTTTCTGTACAGTTGAGTTGCAAATGAGGACTTTGTTTTCAAACTGAGTGAGGAAACAGATTCAGTTCTAAGAATAAGGGCTCACTCTTCCAGATGGAAAATGCTTTCGGTTTAACTCCTACCTCTATAATTTAGAAGATTGGGCTTTTTTTTTATCCTTGAAAAACAACAGCCCTCTTCATTGATCCGTCTGCTAAAGGTCAAGCTACACATTACTTAATCTCCTGTACTTCAACTTTTGAAAAAGAAGACCCTCTGCAGAGCAGGTGGTTTATATATTTAATATGCTTGTTCGTTTGTTGTTATTGTTATAGGGTCTCCTTCCAGAATGAAATTATTAAGAATGGATTATTAAGTCAGTTTAGTTCTCTGGGCCATTTCCATCAGAAATTATAATTCAAGCTGAAGCTGAGTCCGCAGTTGAAAGTCTCTGTCACATCCGAACTGATTTTTGCTGTGTGAAATCAAAGCCGCTGTGAATTAAAACGCTTCACTGTATGAAAGCGTAAATCTCTGCAGCTAAACCGGTAATTGGTATAAAACATCAAAAGCCCTTGCAAGTTGTACAGTCTGGTGTGAAATCACAGTTCTAAATCGGTGTTTGCTGCATGAAATAAAGAACCTGACACCAAAGCACTGTTTTATATCAAAAGTGTCCATGGCATAAAATACCCTCAACCTCTCTATCATGAACAGATCTTTCAAATAAAATAATAATAAAAAAGCTGTCCTTAATCACTCAACTCCTGAACCATATCTTCCAATGGTGTGTGGCCTGTAATTGTATGCATGTAGCTACGCCCTTTGTTCTTTTTTGCACCAATCAGGAGACATTACAGAAGAACCTATTCTACAGACTGTATTCTGCAAGACTGCCCATCTTGTCCATGAATGTTATATATACCACAACCATTTATGTGCTTTTGAGACCATTTTCCTTTCCAGTTCAGATGAGAAACTGTACTGAAAACTGAATATCCAGGAATATTTGGCTAAACAGTAGCCCATATGTTACAACAGGGGTGTCAAGCTTGATTTTATTGAGGGCCACATCAGGGTTGTGTTTGACTTCAGGGAGGCCAGGGTGGATGTGGCCAGGGAGGGCATGGCCAGTTCAATGTCACTCCTGTCGGGGGCACCTATGGTGGCCCAAGTGCTCTGCCAGCAAAAACAGGCTCCTGAGCTCTGTTGTCAGCTGCCACGGCCTCTTGCAACCCTCTGCCAGTGAAAATGGAGCTTGGCAGGGCTGCGTACATTTTCACTGGCAGAGGGTTGCAGGCGGCCCTGGCAGCTGAAATTAGAGCTCAGGAGCCTGTTTTCACTAGAAGAAGAACCACAGGCCGGTCCTTCATTCTTTCCCCGCAGGCTGGATCCAGCCCCCAGGCCTTGAGTTTGACACCCCTATGTTACAACATGTTTTACGGGGTATAGCATTTCTCTGCAGTTCTGTAGGAGAAGAGCAGGCAGAACTGGGGCAGAGTTAAATGCCTCATAAATTTAGAGTCCTTACTTTGCCACAAACAATCCAAGTCCAGTCTCCCCTTGAATTCCTTTCACAAATGTAGTACTCACCGTTAGTAGACTAGATTTTTGTGCATAGGCTTGAAGAATCTTCTATTCTGCAATCTAATGGATGGTCCTGAGTGCACCTGACAAGTTCTCTTTATTGAAAAACAATCTGAATAATCCATCCAATTCCAAACTATATAATCCATAGATACATTCCATTATATGGGACTGTTTAATCTTTCCTTTTTCCTTCAGATTGCTTCTTCAGTGCAAAGGTTGCCAATAAGGATTTCTTTCCTTTTTTTCTTTTCTTGTTCACACCTAATCAAGCTAGGACTTAATTTGGAGCTAATCTGAACATATTCTTGCATTTCATTTTCTATACTTTGTATCAGAAAGAGATTGTGGAGAACCATGATCAGAAAATCTTGGATTAAGGAATTTGTAAAATTAATAAACTGCATCAGATGTGTAGGGTTTTTTTCAGACCCATAAAGCACTATTTTTGTAATTAGTGAAGCATCAAATCAATAGATGCATTGGTAAATATACATATACTAGTATAAGTATTGTCTTCAAAATGAGAGATGGGATGATTTACAGAATACTTAATTGATGGCATCTGATGAAAATCTATCTTACTAAATGGGAAGCTGGGAAAAATCAAGGCTCATACTATGCTGAGAAGTGTGCTATGAGTTTTCTTTTTATATTCAAGCTGTGTTGACTCTTGCTGAATTCCTGTTTATTTGCTAGACATTATAATGGATTGCACTCTGCACTTTCACATTCTTATAGCTCTTTGGAGAAGCTATGATTTTATAGAATACAACTGATAATAAATTTGGGCCTAGGGACATGAAGATCAAAGTACATACTATTTGCATTAGTGAGTCTCTCTTCTAGTCTATTTTAGTTTCTTTTTTTACTTTTTTAATCCATTAAAATTTCAAAACCATTTTATCTGTAATTTTTCCTAATTTAACTCCTTTTTTAGAAAAAAAAAAATATGGGTGAGGACCTTGTGGAAAATTTGGGAGTGGTGGCTGAGCACATGAACAATATGTTGACAGAGATACTGTGTGATGTTGGTAGGTAGAAACATCTATGATATCTATGATATTTCAATGGTATGATGGATGAGTGGAGAAAATACAGGAAAATAACAATAGTGATTGCAGACAGAAAGGCTCTTCCTGAGGACATTACAATTCTAATACCGGGAACATCTCCCCTTTTGATTAGAACTGTGACCAAGCTTCTATCACTTTTATATTGTCCTTAAAAATGGAAAGGCAGCTTTAGTACTGTAAATGCAGCTTCAGAAAAAAATAAATGTGCAGGTAATCTGTAACAAAAAATTTAAAAAGCCATGGTCAGGTTAAAAACAATCACATTCACAATAAAGTAACAATATAAAATCTCCAGGACAAAAGCCATAAAAATCAAATGATGAAAATAAGCGAAAGGGGGAACAAAGGACACAATGGCTTTAAATCTAAATTTAAGAAAAGGCCTTCCCAAATAATCTAGGCCAAGGGTGTCAAACTCATGTCATCACAGCAGTGTCATGTGATATATCAAGATTTTTTCCCCCCTTCGCTAAACTGGGCAGGGGCAGAGCCAGCACATGACGCATCTGGCCCGCAGACCATGAGTTTGAGAGTCCTGATCTAGGCTATTAACAGTTTTCCAAAGAGCTAAAGAATTCAGCAGAGGTCCAGGCTGATCTCAATCAAGTTGTTCTGCCAAAGAAAAGCAACACTGTCTAGTTCAGGGGTGGGCAATTATGGTTCCTTCATGACTCGTGGACTTCAACTCCCAGAATTCTTGAGCCAGCCATGCTCAGTCCACGAGTCATGAAGGAACCATAATTGCCCACTCCTGGTCTAGTTTCACACCCCTGCAAGCTCTTGGAAATATGGGACAATAAGTAGTTTTCCCCTGGATGGCCTCTAGTAGGGTTGGAGCAGAACATTTTAAAATACATATCCATTTTGTAAGCTTTTATTTTCAAGGCTATCTCCCTTTTTAATGCAACTTTTTTTTTTCAGAAGTATTCATCCTCTTTCAAAGAATCTTCTCACCATGGGTTTTGAACATGAGTGATGTGTCATGTCTTGGAATCATTTCACCTCCTGGATTAGAAGGGAGAAACAACTTTCAGATAAGTCCACCTAAATTGGTGGTGAACAATCCACAATTGTATAAGTGACTCCCAGATCCCTGATATGCCTCAAGTGGTCCAGAGGGGATCACTGAATAATAGATGAAATAGATGAAATGATAATGATGATGGTGTTATTACCATATTGGCAATATTTCCATTGCTGGTGACATGAATATTATTTGTTGCCGTTTTTATGAACAGTTTTGCTTGCCTTTGCTTCCATTGGTATAATTCTCCCATCCGAATGCAACACAGTGCACACAATAAGATGCAGGAAATAAAGAAAACAAATTTTTGCTTTTCTTTTAGATCTATCAGCTCAGACTGTCAAAGGAATGCAGAGTGACATTTCAACTGGTTTGTGCAAAAAATAAATAAATCCACCACCCTCCGCATTGCTTAGATGACACCTCTAGTGATGGATAGGTTTTTCAAAGGACTCCATATTTATTGTCCTATTTATGCCAGGTGAACTCAGTTTTATTCCCTGAGCCAGAGCTTTTAAGTAAGTTGTTTTTTCTATACTAGACATTTCTACTTTAAAATATTTGCCTGTATAAGAAATTGTACTTTAATTTTATTAGTAGTTTTTATTGTTACATTTGAGGTATGAATTGCCCAGGAAACTGCATAGGTTTTGAGGTTGCTACCTACATATGGAGAACTAGTTTGGTGTAACGGTTAAGACATCAGGTTAGAAACTGGGAGACGGTGAGTTCGAGACCCATCATAGGCACAAAGCAGTGGTGAAATTCAATTATTTTTACTACTGGTTCTGTGGGTGTGGCTGGGTGGATTAACCCTGTAAAGTGAGGAAAAAAATTTCACGACCGGTTCTCCGAACTGCTTAGAAAATTTACTACCAGTTCTAGCAAATAGGCTAGAACTGGTTGAATTTCACCTTTGGCACAAAGCCAGCTAAGAGACTTTGGGCCAGTTACTCATTCCTAGGAATGAAGCAGAGATGGGTAAACCACTTCCAAAATCTTACCAAGAAAACTCTAGGGACTACATTCATTCTTTGTGCTTGCTCCTATTGACTAGTTTGGATGTTTTTTTCACTCTTACCATGGCAGAATTTTTTACAGAAAAGGATGGAAGCAAGCTAGTTTCTTGTTGAGAGAAAATAGATCCAAAAATATATATACACTGTGTGCATGTTATATAATTATAGTACATACCTGCAGATTCCATGCAACAAAATGTAACTATGCATGATGTGGCAATAGCAAGTTTCCCTCAGCTTCATATATTTCTTTAGCACGGTCCATCAAGGGCTAATAATAGTTTCCAAAATCTTACCAACTTGTCGAGGCAGTTGATAGGATTCAACACTGAACTGAAGGCCCAACTGTCCTCCTAACAAAAATGAAAACCAACCCAAATATGAGGAAGGGAGGAGGAAAAGAGAAAACAAGGAATCTCATGTACTCTAAACTCTGGATTATTAAAGGGAAAAAGTAAGAAACGATGAGGCATTACAGAATGAACAGAGTGAGCATCAATCTTTTTATTGTTAAAAAAGACTTGGATTGAAGAGGCTGTATTGATTTTAAACCCTCGTAATTTGTTTCTACCTCCAAGATGGCCACTAACGCACAAGAAGGCTACTGCAGCTCCATTCATTTGCAGTATTATTTTCAAGCATCCGTGCAGGGAAGAAGAATTGGCTGCCGGCCGAAGTGACAGGCAGTGATAGGGTAGCATCCCGCCCACTCTGTCAGCACAGACTGTCTTTGATTTCAGATGGGTAGACAAGAAAAGAAAAATGAAATGACGCTGTAGAAATAGGGGGCTGGCCAATTATAAAAGCGGTGGGGTGGGGAAGAGAAAGGAAATGCTAGATGATGAAGCGCAAAAGTGGGACTCAAGAAGTACAGTTGAATCACCCAGTGGTTTCTCTGCCCTCCACCTCCACTTGGAATATAAAGGGAAAGAGTATCAAGCAAGGCCACAGGGGATAATAAGCTGAAGAAGAGAGATTAATTGGTGTCAAGTAGGAACTAGGAAACGATCAGCTGATGCTTGAAAACATTGGGCTGCAGGAAATGTTTTACAGTTGCATTTTCCCTGCTGAAGGTTCAGCATTGTTGCTCTCTGGCCGCCTGCCTTTTCCCTTCTGTTGGCTTGGATGACCCCCTTTTTTTTTTCATTGGGGTGGAAGGAATGACCAGCCTTCCATTTGGTCGTCTGTGGAACGAGAGTCTTGGATATTACACAGCAACTCAGCTATTGCTCGAAATCCTTCACCCTGATTCTTTTACTGGAGGTGCATTTCAAATGGAGGGGAAGGGGGAAGGAATTTAAATCTCAGACTTTGCTCTTAGCCCACATCTGTTTTTGATATGTGAACCTAATCCCTTCTCTACTTGACAACAAACTTCTAAAACAGGAGAGATAAAAGTACTTCTGCACATGTTCTAGCAAGTATCTGGTGTCACACTCCATGCTTAAGCCTGTATCACCAAGATACGTAGCTGGAGGATATTAGCAGCACTAAAAGTCAAGCCTTTGTAAGTCAGTAGCTTAGTCCCTTTCCTTGCAATGTTTTCCACAAATGTATAATAACATCTCTAAAAAGAGGCTTTCCCAAACTTAGTATGCACCAATGAATTTTTGAATGTCCAAAGGAAATGAGTTCATCAGCCACATCCCTTCTTATGGCTAATCAATAGCCACACTGCTGCCATAGTCAAGATTCATCTGTTATATTAAATCCATGAGACATAAAGCATCAGTTTGGGTTGGCCACTGAAAAGACTGACTTTCTAACACAGACAAGAGATTTTATACTTCCATAGCCTTGGTGTTCTCTTGTCATAGCACCAAGAAGCAATCATTACATGCAAAATTGTTCTGCCCCACATTGGGGGCTGTCTCCTCTGAGAAGTATTCTGCGCCTTTTACAGTTCTTTTATAAAGCGGAACATAAGAGAAGCAGAATGAAAAAGAGAAAAGAAGCTAAATACCTTGTTGTAAAATGTTCTTCCTGAAAAATACCACATGATCTCTACTTTTAGGTATACAAAAAGGTATAGAGTCACGAAACCTTCTTTGGCTATTGAGTGCTATAGATCTGATTCAATGGATGAATTAAAAACAATTAATACTTAGGTATTTAATCATTTTACTCTTCAAATTTTAAAACAACCTTTTGAGCAGCTCTGCTGCAGCCAACTCTTTGGATGTTTTCTATATTCTATAGAAGTTTATATTCTATACTCTATAGAATATAGTTTCTATATTCTATATTCTATATGAATATAGAATTGGACCAGTGGTAGCACAGAAAACTGATTATAATGCAAATAAATTATTTTATCTTCTTCCACAAATGTCTGTAACCCCACAGGGATATCAAAATAACATTACAAGGATCCTTCTCTTATTTATGTTATTTGTTCATTTAAAAAAATACATGGTAGCTTAACTCAGGACAAAACAGAATAACAGAGTTGGAAAGGGACCTTGGAGATCTTCTAGTCCAACCCCCTGCTCAGGCAGGAAATCCTATATCATTTCAGACAAATGGTTGTCCAATTTCTTCTTTAAAAACTCCCAGTGTTGGACAATTCACAACTTCTGGAGGTAGGTTGTTCCACTGGTTAACTGATCTGTCAGGAAATTTCTTCTCTCCTTGATTAGTTTCCATCCATTGCTTCTTGTCCTGCCCTCAGGTGCTTTGGAGAATAGCTTGACTCCCTCTTCTTTATGGCAATCCCTGAGATATCAGAACACTACTATGATGTCACAACTATTCCTTCTTTTCATTAAACTAAAGGTAAAGGTTCCCCCGCACAAGTGTGCTAGTCGTTCCAGTTCTAGGGGGCAGTGCTCACCTTTGTTTCTAAGCTGAAGAGGCAGCACTGTCCGAAGACATCTCCATGATCATGTGGCCGGCATGACTAAATGCTGAAAGTACACAGAGTGCTGTTACCCTCCCACCAAAGTGGGAGGGTAACAGCATCTACTTGCATTTTTTACGTGCTTTTGAAGTGCTAGGATGGCAAGTAATGGGAGCTTACTCCGTTATGTGGCACTAGGGATTCAAACCGATGAACTGCCAACCTTCTGATTGACAAGCTCAGCGCCTTAGTTCCTGAGCCACTGTGTCCCTTCATTAAACTAGACATACCCAATTCCAGCATCTCAAACAATGAAACTCAGAAACAAGAAACAAGGCAAAAACAAGTATCAGCAGTTAACAACAATAATAACATATGACATGCCAGATTTAACAATTGTCAGTAAAAAAGACAAAAAAACTCTGGCTAGTGGGCATGTCTACTGGAGAAGATAATGAAATACAAAGATCTGCAAATAGAAATAGAACGACTGTGGCAAAAGGAAGCAAATGTAATATCAATAGTAATAGGTGCCTTGGGTGCAATCTCAAAACAACTGGAGCATTTGAACACTATCGGAACTGACCAATTCACCATCAGTCAATTGCAAAGGGCAGCTTTAATTCTGAACAGCTTATATCCTGCAACAATATTTGTAACAGCCCATCTGGGGTCTTTGGAAAGGATTTAATAAGTAGACAAAAATGCCAAATCCAATCTGCAAATCTGGCTGCATGTGCAATGAACAATAATAATTTATTTAAATTTATTAGCCACCCACCTACAGTAGACTTTAACTAATCATCAACAGGCAACTTAAATTACATTCATACTTAGTCCCAATGAGAAAGTCCTTATCCAGGTTACAACACTTGGGATAAAAAGCTATCTTTTAAAGCCCCTTTCTAAAGGCCAAAAGGATTGGAATCAACTTAGATAATTGTGTCCTAATATCTGATTCTAGTATCAGACCCCATTTCCAGCAATCAGGGGTAAAAACAATCAACCAAGGAACAAAATTCTCTGAGTTACTGTACAAGACTGAAATGACAGCACAAGGATTCTAGAAAGGAGTTGCTTTGCTTTTAAAGTACATCTTAGAGAACACTCAAAGGAGTTAGTTTGTTATTTACTTTTTTTCATGTTCACTGAAGGAGAGAAAGCTTGCTTCTGCAGCAGCAGTGGGACATTACTTGTACAACATCTGTTAGCTTCTTTATTAGCATGAGAATTTGTTATCACACTAAAAACATACAGTACATCATATCATGCTCCTTCACATGAACTCCTATTCCTTCCTCCCTGATGGGAATACAAGAGAAAATATATTACAGAGTTCCTAAACAAATAGTTTCTGAAAGGAATGTGATGTGAAATGATGATCTTGCTGAATGATGGAAGACGAGACAATTTTCCTTCTAAGGATGTGTGACTACAGCTTGCCTGTGTAATCGTAGTTTTGCATTTAGAAATCTGTGTGTCTGTAGAAAATCTTCTTAAGGTATTAGGTGAAGTCTTTAAATAGCTTCAAGGAGATTGTAGGGGCTGGGATGGAGGAGTACTTGCTGGCTCCAGAACTGAATGCGAGTTGTGGATTGATTGATTGATTTAGTTTTTCATGAAAAAACTGATCTGTGTGGTCACTAAGAGTTGACACTGGCACGATAGCATGTAATCAATCAATAATCAATTCATTTACAGTATTTATAAATAACTTCAACCATTAACATTCTGGGTAGTAATAGAAACAGTTAAAACAAGAAGCATAGACATGGATACCAAGGAAAATAAAATGAAATGGTCTTCAGATTCCTCATTTCTTTTATCTCTGAAGCAGAAGGTGTTATTACAATGTGTATGTTTCTAGAATGGATGGATGGATGGAATAAATGATTGATTAGTGACAGATAGAGAGATTAAATGGTTGATTGATGAGTTAGAGATATATACGTGATAAATGATTGGTTGATAGAGTGAAATAGAAGATATAAGATAGCTGGATAGATAAATAGAGAGAGAGAGATAATAGAGATAGATATAGATGACTTTTCTATAATGCTGAGTTATCAATAAGAAGAAACCATTATTTATTCACTTTATAATATCCTTATAGATATCTCTCATTAAACTATTATTAGCTCTTGATGGACCTTGCTAAAGAAATATATGAAGCTGAGGGAAACTTGCTATTGCCACATCATGCATAGTTACATTTTGTTGCATGGAATCTGCGGGTATGTACTATAATTATATAACATGTACACAGTGTATATATATTTTTGGATCTATTTTCTCTCAACAAGGAACTAGCTTGCTTCCATCCTTTTCTGTAAAAAATTCTGCCATGGTAAGAGTAAAACAAAGCATCCAAACTAGTCAATAGGAGCAGGCACAAAGAATGAATGTAGTAATTAATCACAACATCACTTACATTTGTTTTATTAATAATAGAATATTTTAGTGGGTGGGAGGGGGAAACATTTTTTAAAATTTTGACATTTCTAGCAACAATACATTTTGGCATAAAGTGGTTTTTGACCTCCAAGTATGTTGGCATGTAATCCCTGCACTTCATAGCAGCATATTCATCGTGATACTCCAGTACTTTCCATCCAATACATCTGATGGGAAATTAGGGAAATCTGATTCCATGTCTGGTAGGGGACATTGTCTGAAATGGCTGCGTTCCATAGTGCTACTATGGAAATTTAATTGGCCATTAATCTAATTAATTTTAATTATGTTTTAATTGTTATGTACTCATGTCTTTTAGATGGCTGTGCACCGCCTCGAGTCCTTCAGGAGAGGGGGCGGTATAGAAATTATGATAAATAAATAAATAATAGATAGAT
>JAEANM010021203.1:0-11917 GCA_017656035.1 Myanophis thanlyinensis
TCTGTCTGTCTGTCTGTATCTGTCTATCTGTCACAGGGGTGTCAAACTCAAGGCCTGGGGGCCAGACCTGGCCCATGGGTGCTTAGATCTGGTCCATGGGCTGCCCTGGAAACAGCAAAGGACTGGTGCCTCTGCCAACAAACATGGAGGTGCCCGCAGCCCTCTGCAGCTCCATTTTCACCGGCAGAGGGCTAGCAAAACAAAGTAAAAACAAAAGTAAAGGAGAAATGTTTCCCCTTTTGCATTTGAGCATCCAAGAAGGGACAGAAAAGGAGCAGGGGAAAAAGTAAGGACAAAGAAAAAGAAAGGAAGATGGGAAGAGATCAAGGAAGGAAAAATAAAGTAAGAGGGGAAGGAACAAGAAAGAATGAAGAGGGAATGAAAAAGAAGAAAAGGAAGGAAGGAAGGATTATAATGAGTGGGAGGGAGGGTCTTAGAGATGTCCTGCCTTAGTACTTGGCCCCCACAGGTACCCCCAACACAAGTGATGTCGAGCTAGCTACGTCCAACCCCGAGGTCAAACACAACCCTGATGTGGTTCTCAGTGAAACTGAGTTTGACACCCCTGATCTATCACATTTCACCACTGCCCACTTTCATTACAGAATGACTCTGAATAATATACGATAAACTATTAAAACGCAGAAACATTATAAAAGTTAAAATTTAAAAAGAGGCAAGTATGATTAAAACCAATATTATAGATTAATGAAAAGACAAAGGCTGGGCTTTCAGGGGCTAATCAGCCCTGTACAGTTAGTCCTTGACTTACAAGAGTTCATTTAATGACCATTTGAAATTACACTGACACTAAAGAAAATGACATCTGGCCATTTTTCACACTGACCACTCTTGCTGCCTCTCCAGGGTCATGTAATCAAGATTCAGATGCTTGGCAAATGGTTCATATTTATGACAGTACAATTGCAATGCCCTGGGGCCCTGTGATCCCATTGACAAGCAAAGTCAATGAGGAAGCCAGATTCATTTAAGAACACTGTTAGTAAATTTAAAACTGCAGTGATTCACTTAACAACCGTGTCAAGAAAGGTTGTAAAATGGCACAAGACTCACTTAACAATTGTCTCACTTAGCAATATAAACTTTGGGCCCAATTGTGAGCACAAGTCCACAATCTTCCAATAGATTGTAGTAATGGGGGTCTGTCCCAAAGAAGAGAGAATCAAGCTATTCTCCAAAGCACCTGAGGGCAGGACAAGAAGCAATGGGTGGAAACTAATCAAGGAGAGAAGCAACCTAGAACTAAGGAGAAATTTCCTGACAGTGAAGACAATTAACCAGTGGAACGACTTGCCTCCAGAAGATGTGAATGCTGGTCCAATACTGGAAGTTTTAAAGAAAAGATTGGATAACCATTTGTCTGAAGTGGTGTGGGATTTCCGTCCTGAGCAAAGGGTTGGACTAGAAGACCTCCAAGGTCCCTTCCAACTTTTATTATTCCATGCTCTGTGTTTTTATTGAAACATATAATTGACTGTACTGTACTGTTTAATTTCTTGTTAGAATACATATGGAGGGGATTTCGTTATTATTATTATTATTATTATTATTATCAAAAGTCAGTTTGCATCATGGGCCTTTGCAATGAGTGGTCTTCCAAAACAGATTATTTAACCTCTTTAATAAAGAACAGAAAAGGAAAAAAACAGAACAGAATATTAGAATAGAATAGAATTCTTTATTGGCCAATGTGCTTGGACACACAAGGAATTTGTCTTTGGTGCAGATGCTCTCAGTATACATAAAAAGAAAAGGTACATTTATCAGGAGTCATAAGGTACAACACTTAATGATATCTTGGCAGGACTATCCTCCATTGTCCCCCAACTCAAAACGGAATGAAAGCCTACAAGTGTGCAAATGCATTGGCAACTAAACAGTTAAATTAGTGCTAGGTTACTGCAAAGAACTGATTTACCAAGGACTAATGGTGTACTTTGAAGCAGGTTATTACTCAGTTTCTGCAATCAGCTTTGATCAGTACTATTTATATCTAGATGGAAGCCAAGATTTTTTTTAGTATAAAAGTTTCTGTCTCAGTAAAACTAAACGGTGGAACAATTTTTGTGACAGCTCATGTTGAGACTTGACTTGTTGGATAATGCCTCTTTGACTTCTTAAACTTTGGAGCAGACGATTTTCCAAGGAGTAATTCCTATAGCCCCTTAGTTTCATGAATCCTTAATATATGTCATAAGTATATCTTCCAACTGTTAGGAGATTCCTGATTATAGCTAGTCCTTGACTTATGACTACCATTGAGCCCAATGTTTCTGTTGTTAAGCAAGACAGTTGTTGAATGTGCTTTGCCTCATTTTATCCCCTTTCTTGCCTCAGCTGTTAAGTAAATCACTGCAGTTGTTAAGTTAGTAAATATAGTGTGAAGATAATCTGGCTTCCCCATTGACTTTGTCAGAAGTTTGCAAAAGGGAGACTGGGATGCTGCAACTGTCATAAATATGAACTAGTTGCCAGGTATTTGGATTGTGATCACGTGACCATGGGGATGCTGCAATGGTCGTAAGTATAAAAACCAGTCATAATTCACTCTTTTTCAGTGCCACTGTAACTTCGAACGGTCACTAAACAAATGGTTGTAAGTTGGGGGTTACTTTATCTACAGATTGTCTAAATTGAAAAACACTGTTATATGGGAATATCTTAAGATTTCCAGGTGTGAAATTATACGCAGAGAGAAGAAAAAGTGTTTAGTTGCAGTCGTGAAAAGCAACATATTACAGTTCTGAAACAAGATGTCCCAAGTGTGCTTTCTTTCTTTCCAAAGGCAGCTGTTTTGTTTTGCTAGAAGACATTTTACTTCTCCTCCAAGAAGCTTCTTTAATTCTGATTGAATGGTGGAGAATGGAAGGATTTATAGTCCTTGCAGCCATGTGGTCCTTAGCCCTATTTCTGTGCCAAGATGCGCGGCAAGGAATCTGTAATCCAAGAGTCAACTTTGTTTGCAAACTTCTGGTAAATCTGTCAGTCTCTTTGGCACGCTGCTCACGAAGAGGAAGAGAGGCAGAGAAGGATACTGAAGCTGGGAGTGAATGGGGTGGGGGGGGGAATGCCATAAAAAGAATAGGGAGTTGCCAATTCTAGGTCCACTATTTGATATTTTCAATCCTGCTTGATAAGGGCAAGGCAAACCTGAAGAAATGGGTGATTAAAAGGGGGGGGCGGGCGGGCGAGATTTGTTTGCACTGTATGGTGAACGTCAAGGTCTTATTTAAGTAAAGGTCTTCCTTGCTCCTTAGAATTACAGAAATAAAAGCCAGATAATTAAGTGTATGGCAGGCCGCAATTCTCTTCCTTTTCTTCCTAAATGTGTTTTTCTGTTTTTCATATTTTCTTACAGTTGGGTATGTACAGGTAGCCCTCAGGACAGGACAGGACAGGACAGGACAGGACAGGACAGGACAACAGAGTTGTAAGGGACCTTGGAAGTCTTCTAGTTCAACCTCCTGCTCAGGCAGGAAACTATATCATTTCAGAAAAATGCTTGTTCCAATCTCTTCTTAAAAACTTCCAGTATTGGACCAGCATTCACATCTTCTGGAGGCAAGTGGTTCCACTGGTTAATTGTTCTCAAGGTCAGGAAACTTCTGCTTAGTTCCAGATTGTTTTTCTCCTTGGTTAGTTTCCATCCATTGTTTCTTGTCCTGCTTTGAAGTGCTTTGGGGAATAGCTTGACCCCCTCTTCTTTGGGGCAATGCCACGAATATTGGAAGACTGCTCTCAGGTCACCCTCTAGTCCTTCTTTTCATTAAACTAGACATCCTCAATTCCAGCAGCCATTCTCCATATCTTCTAACCTCCAGTCCCCTAATCATCTTTGTTGCTCTTGTCTGCATTCTTTCTAGAATCTCAACATCTTTTTTTTTTTATAAACATCAATTAATAACTATTTGTTTAGTGACCATAATTATAACACTGAATAAAACAACATGGCCATTTTTCACACTTAATGCCTGTTGCAGCATCCCCATGGCCATATGATCAAAATGTGGCAACTGGCATATATTTATGTCACTGGGGTCATGTGATAACCATTTATAATTTAAGAGCTGGCTTCTGACAAGCAAAGTCAACGAGGGAATCCAGATTCACTTAATGACCACATGATTTATTTAACAATTGCGGTGATCTGCTTAACAACTGTGGCAAAGAAGGTTGTAAAATCAGGTTCAACTTATTTAATAACTGCATTCCTTAGCAATGGAAATTTGGGGCCCCATTGTGGTTGTAAGTTAAGGACTTCCTGTACTTGATTACTGGTTGTGGAATTGTAAACTGCCAGCTATTCCTAAATGAACATTTTAGGCTGTGAAAAGCATGGGATGGTGACTTCACTGCAAAATAAATATTTAAAGTAATGTGGGTGGGAAGTAATGAACCTTCTAGCACAATGTAAACATTGAAAATAATTCCAAAAGGAACAATACTGCAGAAAACTCATAATAAAAAGGACATATCATTCTTTTAAGAATTTGAACATTGGACAATGATGTATAAAAGGATTGGGTAAATATATAACTAGAAGAAGAAGAAAGAGTTTTAATTGGCAGAAATACTTAGTTTCAAAGTCTTAATGCTACCAATTTAATTGGATTATCTTTTTATTTCATTTTTTAGTATCTTTTTCTATTTGCAATCTCTTTGGTTTAGATATTTTATGAAATAATAGATCATTATTTATGTATTGATTGGCATACTGCCTTTATTATTCTTATAAATAACTCAAAAAGATGAACATATCCAACATAACTTCCTCCTCCTATTTTCACAACAAACAACCGTATGAGAGGGTGACTGGCTCAAGGTCACCCAGCTAGCTTTCATGCCAAAGGTGGGACTAGAACTCCCAGGCTCCTAGTGATTGGCCCAAAGTCACCCAGCCAGCTTTGATGCCTAAGGCGGGAGTAGAACGTCCAGTCTCTTGATGATTGGCCCAATGTCCCTTAACTAGCTCTCATGCCAAAGGTGGGGCTAGAACTCCCTGATCCTGGTGATTGGCCCAAAGTCACCCAGCCAGCTTTCATATCTAAGGTGGAATTAGAATTTACAGTCTCCTAATTTCCAGCCTGGTGCTTTAACCACTAGACCAAACTGTCTCTTTTTTTCTGTTTTTAAATAAATGACTCAAAATCTGATGACTCCCAAAGTTCCTGGATATAGAAACTAACCTAAACTTTGATATCCAGAGTGTCCCATAGTACTTTCTAGTGTTGATACTTCGCCCATCTACCGGTGATGTGGGAATTTGCACAGGTATTTGTTTGCCAAACAATTTTATTTATTTTTTTGTTATAGGTGTCTCTCTCTCCCACACACACTCACATACACCCTCTGTTAGATATTATAAAAGTAGCAAATATCTTCAGTTGTCCTGGGGAGACAAGCATATATTTATGGGAGGATGAAAATCTCCCATATTGCTTTAAATGTGAAGCTGGCATGATGGGAACACTGGTGCTACATGGGATTTCTATCTAATGTTCAGAAGGGATGTAGGGGGGAGGGGGTTGTTTTAAATTCACAGCTGTCTCTCTTTTGGGTAAACCCAGTGCATAGTTGCCCAAATAAGGACAGTAACCACAGCAACAGAAAAGTTGTATCTTCTCTAATTCCATAATGCAATTCAAGGCAGCAGGTCCTCCCCACTCCACGCCCCACAGCTTTATTCCTCACAAATTCAAGTTGTGATGAGTACTGATTGTACATAGAATGAGGCAGTTCATTGTTATCTAGACATCTGTTGACAGAAACAGGTAACCATTATTGCTGTCTCTTAAAGATTTGTATTTGAATTAGCTGAGACGAGCTGGATAGAGAGTAAGAAATTAATTGTTCTCGCTGTCAGGAATTTCCTCCTTAATTCTGGGTTGATTCTCCCTTTGATGAGTTTCCGACCACTAGTAGAATAAAGCAAAAATGGCCTCCTGAAAATTTATCATGCTGTTTGCAGGCATATAAAATTAAACTTCACAAGTGGGGATCAGATTTCAAATCATGCACCTTTGGTAAAACAGTTAAAAATAAATTAAATTCAAGTGGCCAATTAAAATCAAATTTTGGAATATTAAAAATAACAATTTAAAATTCCAGCCAATAAAACCAATTTAAAAACCAATTTTAAACCCCCCCCCCCCAACCGATAGTACTAGGCCAGACTGGCTTGTTGAAACAAAAAGGTTTTTAATGCGCGCCGGTAGGTCCGTGATGGTCCGGATCTCCAGGGGCAGTTCGTTCCAAAGGGAGGGTGCCCCCACTGAGTAGGCTCAAACCCTTGGGGCTGCCAGACGACATCGTCCTGGTAATGGAACCACAAGGAGGCCCACCCTGTGGGAACGCACTGGCCGGCGGGAGGCTGATGGTGGCAAAAGGCGGTCCCGTAAGTACCCGGGTCCCAAGCCATGGAGCGCTTTAAAGGTAAGAATCAACACCTTGAATCGCACCCAGAAGGCCACAGGAAGCCAGTGCAGCTCGCAGAGGAGAGGTGTAATATGGGAGTTCCGAGGAGCCCCCAAAATCACTCACGCGGCCACATTCTGCACTAACTGCAGCCTCCGGATACTCTTCAAGGGGAGCCCCATGTAGAGAGCTAACTTATTTCCTATCCTATCCTCCCATTTTTCCTTAACTTACTCGTGGTCGCGGGCGGCCACGTAAGCATTTCACTGCATATCGTACCATGTATGACTGTGTATGTGACCAATAAATTTGAATTTGAGTTACCAGGACTTGTAAAATCTCATGATTCCCAAAATTCCTGGATACAGAAACAAAGTTTAAACTTTGGCATCCTAAGTATCTCTAGAAACTACATCCACCTACGCAGTGCAGGAATTTGCACAGGGATTTGTTTCCAGTGGAAATTATGTAAAAATGTGCAATCAATGCTGATCTGTGGCAATATGTGAAAGTACAAGTGGAATTGCCGGGTGGGAGAGTTAAATGTGTCATCAGCTTAGAATCCTTACGCTGCCACAAATGATCCAAGTCCAATCTCCCTGGAATTGATCCTTATCTAGCATCAATTCAAGGCTAACCGTTAGTTGATTAGAGTCTTGTATATAGGTTTAAATAAATCTTCTATGCTTAACATATGGTCCCAATCTTTTGTGCCTGGTATTAATTTAGTCAATGAATAGTCAGCACTGAATTGGTCTTAGATAAGGGTCAAAGGAATTCAAAGGAGACTAAACTTGGATGGTTTGTGGTAACATATTTCTAAATTAATGACATATTAAAACACACACCCCAACTCTGCCTGCTGTTCTGCTATAGAGTGAGCCATTTCAATTTTTACATTCTTCATTTCATATTATGCCTTTTTTTTCATTATGGGTCTCACAAAGAATGTCCCATCTAGATGTTGTGGTCTGGATCTTTCCTCCTTTTTCAGGGATCAGGAACTTCAAACCCAATTTAGAACTGTCTCAATTCTGCCGACATTTAGAAAAGATCTGGGAAATTAATTTCAAAACAGATTTGAGGTTGATCCTCTTTTCAATAATACAAGAATCTTTGTGTTGCACCATTTCAGAAGAACATGAATATTAGAACAATGCAGATATTAGTGCAGAAACTGGGCAATGTTATCCCAGCAATTAAAAAAAAATTGTTCATCATAAGAGCACCAGAAGTGGCAATATAAGTGAAGTTAACGGGCACAACACATAAATGGTTTGTTCTTTCTAAACACTAGACACCATGTCTCCAAGGTAGGCTACTCAAAAATAAAAGCAAAACAATGCTATCCGAGTGACAGAAAGTGCTGGCTCCTGGGTTTGCTACGTGGGTGTAGATTGTAAAACATCACAATGGAACACAAATAGCCTATGATAAATGATACCCAGAATGAAAAAAGCACCTTCTATATAAGTGCAGGTGTGCTGGGATAAAGTTACGCAGTTACAAAAAAGTGGGGGGGAGAGCTCTTAAAATGCTTATATAAAAAAGAGCAGAGTAGGATTTTCTAAGTAGTACATAGGTGAAGTAGTCACCTGCTTAGATGGGATATAAATTTTGAACCATAGCAATAAGCAGAGAAAAGACCATCGTTTTTGGAATTAACAGCTTGTGGTCAGTCCTGCTTGAGAAATAGGGTAGGTGTAGACCTGCATGTAGTCTAACTCAGCTCCCACCGTAGCCATTCTGGAAAATATCACTGAGCAAAATTGTCAGGGCAGGAGATTTGTCCTTCAGAGATGAATCATATCTTCCATGGCAACTGTGATTTGAAAATATTTTCTTTCTTCAAATGACTGAATAGGTCATCAGAAGGTATCAAGTGCCGGTAGAAAGGTCTTGGTAGTATGTGAATGGTTGCAAGACATGAATATATAAGTGGTTCTGTGTACAGTGGCAGCAGCCTTCTGTTATAGGAAATGAGGGCTAAGTGTAATAGAAGATATATAAAAGTGGAAATACGATGTTTAAGAAATTTGTATGCTAAATCTAGAACACATGGAGTCAAGGAGTAAGGGGCTGGAACAAAATGGATTGAATACACATCTGACTTCCAGTATAAAAGAAATGTATTGAAATTGTGCAGAGAGAATACATTAGGAGAGCATAGGAAAAAAATTACAAAGGAAGAGTTGAATGGGTCAAGAGCAAGAAAACTTTCTAGAAGCTGTTGCTGCATGGAGTGGATGAGAAAAACAAAAAAGTGACAAGTTCAAACTACAGTGAGGAAATGGTATATTATGATAATGGAAACAAGAACACTTTGGAAGAATAGAAAGATAGAAAGTATGGACATTGTTCTGGGCATAAAGTAGATCTTTTTTTAAAAAAAAAATTGTTTCCTGAATTTATTTTGTTTATTTTATTTACTCATTTTCTGCATTTTGTGTATTGCTTGATCCAAAAGCGAATCGTGTATGTGTATCTGGGTGTGACTGAAAAAAATAACCTTGAAAATTCCTTCCACTTTTATAGTTATCACTCATTATATGCAGAGCAGGAAATCTTAAGTCCTGTCAGTTAAGAACTTTGCAAACTTTACTTGGTGCAGAAGTAAAGCAAACTCAGTATATTTGCAAACAGCTTTTAAACAGCCCTCAGAGCAGACTAGGAGAGAACTGTGATCAACGCGGAAAATGGATAGGCCAAGCAAAATGTTCTTATTCACAAGAACTCAGCATGAAAAAGTTGCTGTTGGGTGATTTGGTTTTTGTCTCTAAAGGCTGTTAAGACAAAGGAGTTTTGCCAACTTGATCCCAGCCCATGATCTTGTGATCAAGTGTGATCTCTATTTACATGCATCTAATCATGTGGCCCATTTTTTTTTACAGCCCCCTCCCAATAGGACTCCTCCTGACACAATCCTGAAGTTTAGACAGGAAGAGAGGAACAGAAGACAAAACAATGGTTTGAGTAGCTAATCGAAAGTTCAAGATCTCCCTGAAATGCAAAATACAAAATAGTATCAAGCCCAGGAAGGAATAATAGAATGGGAAGGGACCTGGGAGGGCTTCTAGTCCAACCCCCTGCTCAAGCAGCAAATCCTATATCTGGCAAATCATTATCCAATCTCTTCTTAAAAACTTCCAGTATTGGAGCAAATTCAACTTCTGGAGGCAAGTTGTTCCACTGGTTAATTCTTAAACAAATCCGGCTTCTTTCATTGATTTGGCTTGTCAGAAGCTGAGTGAGACGGTCACAAATGGAGATCCGTCATGTGGCCACAGGACACTACAACCATCATAAATATATGCTGGTTGCAAACTATCCAAATTCTGATCACGTGATCATGGGAATGCCGCAGCGGTCTAAAATGTGATGGTGGTTATAATGTCATTTTTTTTCAGTGCTATCATAACTTTGGACAGTTGCTAAATGAATTATCATAAGTCAAGGACTACTCATGGTATATAGAATTTGCTTCAAATAATATATACCATCTGTGTGATGCTTTATGGCTTAAAATTTAGCAACGGGCATCAACTTTTCTTTGCTTTAGATTAGAAAGAACCAGTTTTGTCGATTCAAAAAATATAAGCACCTTTTTGCTTCTCACCAGGGTGTATTTCAAAACCGCAAAATTTGGCAGCTAATTGTGAAGGATATTCCCTATCTTGCTTACACAGTTATTTTAGCATTGTGGATTTCCTATTTCCATTGTCTCCCACTCCTGCTACCTGCTGGTTTAACATCAGTCTGTTGGATGAATCAAAGCACTTTTGAAAACTATAACGAAAATGGGTGACGTGCTGTTATTGTGGGTGTGAAATTTGCTAGCCCAAATTTCTTTATAATATAGGCAGTCCTCGACTTACGACCACAATTGTCCCCAATATTTCCATTGCTAAGCAAGACAATTGTTAAGTGAGCTTTGTCCTATTCTACAACCTTCCTTGCCACAGTTGTTGGGTGAATTACTGTGGTTGTTAAGTGAATCATTCGTTCATTAAGTGAATCTGGATTCCCCCATTGACATTGTCAAAAGCCGATTGGTAAGGTTGTAAATGCTGATTTGACCCCAGGCAACTATCATAAATACATTCCAATGTCCAAAAATCGATCACATGATCATGGGTATGCTGAATAGTGTGGAAACTGATCATAAGTCACTTTTTTTTAGTGCTGTTGTAACTTCGAGCAGTCACTAAATGATTGGCTGTAAGTCAAGGACTACCTATAATTATGGCTGCCTTCCTGCCTTGTAGATTCATAGTCACAACAAGACTTCAGATCAAGTGGAACTCACCACACTGATGTGCAAGAGTTCTTAAACTTTATTTTCATGATTAAACATGGAGAAGGCAACAAATTATGGGAAACAGCAGTCGCCAAGTCACAGTACGTGAGATTCTGAGCTGGTATTTGGATACTTAAGGCTTCACAAATAAAATATAATAGGCACACCCCGGTGAAATACTTACATTCATTTGAAGTGATTCACAGAGTATTACAAGTCAAGAGTTTCTGGTATTTTCCCCATGATTGCCAACAAATACAGCAGCAGGATACAAACTGGAAAAGGCCAGAATACAAATTGTCAATTTACAACTAAAAAAAATTATAACTATTTTTCACACTTACAACCATTGCAGCATTCCCATGGTGGTGAGGTGCCCAAAATTTGGGCACTTGGCAACTGTCATGTACTTATGATAGCTGCAATGCCCCGGGTCATAGAGTCACCATTTTGTAGCATTCCCAACCAGATTATGGCAACCAAACTCAATGGGGGAAGCCAGATTCCTTTAAAAATCACATGATTCACTTAACAACTGCAATGATTCACTTACCTGTGGCAAAAAAAGATCATAAAACAAGGCAAAACTCACTTAACAATTGTCTTGCTTAGCAATGGAAATGTTTGGCTGAATTGTGGTCATAAGTTGAGGATAACCTGTACTTGATTAGAATATTGGACCAGGACTAAAAAGAATAGCAATGAAAAATAGTCAAGAAATAGTCAATGGTTTGCAGTTTCCCAATAAATTCCTCCTACAAAGAGACTTCTGTTTATTTTAAGAGTGCTTGAGAAATTCTTTTGAATTTCTTCTGATTTGTGTGTTTCCTGAGCTGATTTCACTGTTGGAAGAGTGAAGGGGTTATTAGAGAGTTTATTTCAATGACAGATCTTCTTACCACATTAAAATATCCCTAAATGCCATGCTTTCCAAATTGAGAAAGCCCAATGGGAATAATTGCTCTCAAAACCTTTTTCCCATGGGATTTAAGCAGAGGAAGTTAGGAAAAAGGAGCTTAAAAGAAAGTCTTTGCCTACAGATCTGTTGGCCATCTTATCATTAAAAAAGAGTAAGAATGCAGTTCAGTTCAATTCAGTTTCAAATTTATTGGTCACATACACAGTCATACATGGTACGATATGCAGTGAAATGCTTACACAACCGCGGATAAGTTAGGTAGGAAG
>JAEANM010021204.1:0-11917 GCA_017656035.1 Myanophis thanlyinensis
AAATATCGTTAAAATCAGTTTAAAAATTAACTTTAAAATTCAGTTTACATAATTAAAATAACCCCAACATTTAAAACTGATTCCTCTTTTGACTCCATCCCCAGGTTCTGTCACTCCCCCTACACTGTGCGAATAATCTATAATATCCTTGTTCATGAGTCTGACAATGGGGTGTTTAGTCCCAGCTCCTGGTCTTTTAGTCTGCTGCGGTCATGTCCTCTGCCTATCCAGTTGCTTGGCACTATCCCCAATGACTTGCCTACTAATTGGCTTGGTTGAACATTGGTGTTGTGGAAAATCAACATTTTATAATACTTTTTTCTTTTCAAACTGGAACACTGATTTCCTATCCATTTGCTAAGTAGTATTTCTATATGCCTTTTGGCTTGGCCAGGAAGAGACTGGATTCCCCTCCCCGCTTCCCTTTTATCATAGCACCATTGTTTTCCTAGATTTCATATTTCTAGCTTTAGTTAGTCCTATAACTTTAGTTCTTTGTTGCATGCCACCTAGAGTCACTTTGCATGAGATGAGTGAGCATATAAATTTGACAAATAAATAAATAAAAATATTAAAACAAATCAATCACACTTCCCCCCAAATTTGAAACTGACTATGAAGTGACATCCATCAGCCTGTATGTGGACAGCCTTCCAACTGACGGTTGTGGGGTAATTTACCCATCATCACATTTACAAGAATATCAGGGAGATTTTGTGGTAATGAAGTTTAAACTTTATTCTCTTTATATTTGTCTTGTATATCTCTTCATAATGTCAAGCACCATTTAATATCACTGAAACAAATCATTCAAGGGACTAAGTAAAAAGGATCCTTGCAATGTACTTCTTTGAAAAACCTAAAGCCAGCTCTTAGCTCTAAGAAAACCTGATGGTCCCTGATGCCTATGAGAGCCCTGGGGAGGATGGCTGAGGTCACTTCAGGGCCAGTCTTTCTTAGCTCCTGTGACATCCTCTGGATCTGGGAGACTAGTAAATAGTGGCCAGCAAAGAGTCACTTGCTGAGCAGCTGCTGAAGAGCTGCCAGTTTAGAGCTACCTGCTGATAGGCTGCTGCTGAGAACCAGACCACAGGTATTCCTCTTGCTGTGATGAAGAGAAAGTTGTTTGCTGCTCAAAAATTATTCAGGGGTCTTGTTGCCCAGTATTTCTTCAAATAATTGGAGGTTATAGGACTTACTTGGTAGCTTTTATATTGCATCTGCATGGCACCTATTTTACATTGTATTGTTGGTTTCTGAAAAGTGGTTTATATCTAGGGGATTTAATTTCATTTTTAAGAATGTTTGTTAAAAGCCTTAATTTAAATATATTTCATCTTAATCCTTTAGATATAATAGTCATTTAGAAATACTTCACCTTTTTCAGGCTATATTTTGCTTGTGTTTTCATTGTTTGAATTATAATTAACAGCAAGTAGGGATATTTTAATCTCATCCATTCCAACATTTTAATAACTGAAAACTGAAATAATAATGGTTGTGACCAGACTTCTCCAGTCTAACACTGAGTAACTGGGGTTATGGTTCCTAGAATTGTAGGCACAACTACTGGTATGTGCTAACAGTTCTGGGAATTATCATTAGAATGCATTTGGGGCACAACAGGTTAGGATACAGGAATAACTGGAGACACCATGGGTTTGGCATTCTTTATTTGTTCCCTGCTCTCCTCCTGAAATTACTGGTCATGTTAAATAATTTTCCGCCAGTATTGTGGAGTATTTATTCAAATGCTACATTAGATGACAACATTATTCTACTTTGGAATAATTAATCAATAGTAACCACTTTATGGATTTATACAGTAATCCCAAGTCAACAGGTCCTGAATAAAAGAAAAGTGCATCGCAAATGGGTACAGTATAGTCTATTACTGGCAGCTTGTTTAAAAGAGCATATTTTTGTTGTTTAAGGTGTTAGATTTATATCCCACTTTTTCTCCAGAGCTCAAGGTGGCTTACATGGGGATTATCCTCCATTTTTATGAGGTAAGAATACTGCTATCAGGAGCTATAGCAATTGCTCTGACATTTAAAGAAATGTCAGAACAGAAAGTGCTATTTTACTTTTTTTAGAAGTTAAAATTATGAAAATTTGAAGAGTTGGGAAAATTAATCAGAAGTGTCATTCTTTTACTGATGTGCTGACATTTCTCCCACTTTCATAAGAAACAATTAGACCTTCTGAAAAGGGATAAAATATTGTCCTCTCCTAGCATTTTGGTTTCAGTCACATCTTGGTCGATCGGAAAATAGTTGTTGCAGTGATGACATTTGTCACTAAAGCATCTGTGTTCTACTATGGTGGTGTTAATAATCATGGAACCATTACAGCTAATGCCTCTGTCCAACCACTTTCAGGCCTCCTGATAATGCAGGATGAATGCCATTGTACAGCTAGTTAGTGGGCTGGAAAGCTAGTAACAGTAGAACTGTCTGCAACATTTGGTTACTAGTGCCAGCAGCATTTCCATGAGCAGTTGGGCAGTGAAGGGTGAACACTGCCCTTGGCACTAGTGCATTGGAGGGGGCCTCTTCTGTCTATGTCCAGGAAAGGAATGGTGAAAATGCGTCCAACTACATTTGGCTCTAGAGCCTGAAGCGGAGGTGGCAGCCGTTCTCTCTGCAAGCGTTTGGCCTGTAGACCATGACATTGTGCTTCTCCTGGAGCTTTCATTTTAAAGAGTAGCAGGATGGTTATGGCTCCAAACAACTTCAGGCTTCACAGAGCAGCCATATCTGGTTGGCTTTAGCACTTTCTGTTTTGTTTCTTGGGACTCTGTCTTTGAGGGCAGCAATTTTCTATTCATTTTGCAATCTGATTTCTTCCTTCCCCTTCCTTTGTCTCTTATTTTTATTCTTCTTCATTAAGTTTTAAAAGCTGGGCTAGTGTTAAAAGTGCTCCATATTCTCTTTGCATGAGGGGGAGCATTACTTTTGAACATTATGGAAATGATAGATCAAGACAATAGAAAGAAATACATTTACAGATTCAGAAACTGTTCAATGATTATAATCATTTTAAGAATGCCCTTCTGGTATAACAAAATGTACATGTGCTGAAGGCTCTGTGTTGTTTTCTTCAGATGAAATACTTTCCAATAGTAACCCTGCAGGAATGAATTCACAGAGCATGTGTTCCTTTATTATTATTTTACTGAAATAGCAATAGCCAAATGAATAATAAATGGAGAGTGAGCTATTCAAGGATTCAATCTCTTGGATTATTTGATTCCAATATACTTTTTTTTAAAAGTAGCAGTAATCTTTGAGTATGTATACTTGTGTGCTTGGCAAAACATAATCCTGATCTGCGACAATTAATTAATAGGTTAAGCAATTCCTTTAGGAATCTGATGCAATGATAAAACCAATACAACAATCACAATCATTTGAGGGCTCATTATTTGAAAGCCAAAAGCTGTTTAAAAAGATACAACTTCAAGATACCTAGAAAACTAGATTTAATACAATATTAGTCAGTGCCCTTCTTTCTGAATAGAGATGTATAGAATCACTGTATATTTTTGAGATGTTAACATATCAACCATTTTAACTAGCATTTAACTTTAACTCTGAGTGACAACAGTTCTCAAAGGCAGGCAAAGGCGTTCCTTATAATATCTATCTTGATCTTGATAAGAAGGTGAGAAAGATTTACAGTAACTTAGAAACTTGCACAATAGTATTTCTGACTGATGGTCTATGAGTGCTTACACAATCAACATAGAAAGCCTGAACATTTCTTTTTATGACATGAGCACCTGCCAATGTTATGCATGCTTGGCCAATGATCACACTGATTTACACTTTGTCATTGACACAGAACTATTTCCATTTTCATCTGTTTAAGGAAGTATGGCATAATCCAGATATTTTGCATTTAGAATAGATTAACACATTTCTATGGTCATCTATATTGACTATTAACTGTCAATCCATGCTATCATTGCTTTTAGGGTTTTAATTTTTTAGATGTAGATTTATTTTAGGTGCTTAAATATTCTTATAATTAAATAATTATAATAAATAACAATTACACATTAATTAACTAAATGAACACTATATGTCTTTCTTTTGTGTATTGTCTCTCTCATAAGAATGAGCCAAATGGAAAGTCAAGGCTGGTAAGCTATCAAGTAGGAGACTCTGGTGAACCTGAAATCTACAACAGTGATGCTCCCACATGCAGAGGTAAAGCTGTAATGGTGTTTGTTTATCAAGATAAACCATACTTAGATTACTTAAAAGCAAAAATGTAATGTTACTGAGGTGTGTTGTCATGGTTACTTTTCCATTTCTCCCAAGTCACAACAGTAGTATCCCTGGGGGACATCTTTCTACTTCATGCATATACATGAATGTTGCAGGTGCTCTGGCACTTTTATTTTATTTTTTTAAGGCTAATTGGCAAGCATTTTTTTTTAAAATGCAGTAAGTAAAGCCAGAAAATAAATAGTCTTTGGAAAAGCTGAACGAAAGAATGAGTGCATTGCTGGACCATATAAGTAACTTTTGAGTGGACCTGTTTTGCTGGTCCAGAAAAAAATAGTTTTAATAATGACATAATGAAGACTACTGATAGTTTAAAAATAATCTAAAGTATTTGCTCAGCATTTTCACTTTTAATATTTTCTCTTGTGAAAATTGAATGATTGAAGATAAACACAGAAAGAAATCCATTAATTTAATTTGCTAATAATATAACAGGGTATTGTAAGCGATGGCAAACAGAAAGCTAACCAATATTTTGGTATCATACCTTCAACTCTACATTGTAATCAAAGTATGTCAAAAAAAGAAAAAAAGCCACATAGTCTTGTAAGAAAATGAACCCAATAGGGACCATAGGAGCCCACCTTCAGTCATGTCAAATTATTCTTACATTCACAGTCTACCCTGGTCCTCCAAGTGTTTAGTTTTAGTTCTTATTATCTTCCAGTAAGACCATCATGAGGACACTAGGTTTGGGAAGGCTGATATATGCTTACTGGCAAGAGTTTTCTAGAATTTCAAATGTAATTGTTTCCTAGTTGTGCTTGGAAAACCAAGATTGAACCTGAATTCCTTATGTAAAATTTGTGAACAATTGCTAATGAAAGTTGCAAGAAGAAGATGTATTTGTATTGAGGAAGACAGCTATAATGATGAGAAGCTTTATGGTGAGCTACATTTTTCCTGTGCGTTCTCATTTCTTCTGATTATTTTATATAGAACAACAATTTAAAGCTTTCAAGGTTTACCATTCAAAGGATTCTGTAACTGTCCACCCCACTCTGAAGATTAACTGGTCCTTTTCTCACACGATTTAGGTCAAGCATTATTTTTTAAAAAGCGCTTTGCCAAGATCAGGTGCTGGTAGATAGTGCAATATGAATTTGTATTATCTTATGTAATTTTTTTATAACCACTAGGCAAGAGTTATAACTAGGATAATGCATATCCTAAACTAGCATTTAATTCAATGTCTAGAGAAGGAGAGATAAATTTAAATTTATCTCTTCAAAAATCATTTGTAATAATCCACATGTTTGGGTTTCATCTAAGCTAAATGACCCATCCAAACCCATCTCCCTGGGTTGTGTTAACAACATCCCATACATTTTGTAAAAGGAAAAAGAAAAGAAATACTCCAAAATATTTTAACCCTCCAAATTAGACTTATTCTAGAAAGGTATCATACAGTAGCTAGAACATCCATGACTGTTTTTAAAACAATATTAAATATATTTTTACAACTTAATAGTACAGGTTTTAGGTTGTTTCCTATATCATAATAGCAAGAAACTCTGCCATTGATTTTTAGAAGCAGATGATAGTGACTCCAATGAAACATAGATGGCATTACATATAAGAAGCAAGAAAAATGGGAATTGGTTGATTTGCATGTTACCATGTGCAAGAGGTTTTTATTTCTTGATTCTCCTTACATAATGACTACATTTACACATCAAGACCTCATACGAGTCCCTTCTTGGGAGAGAGGCGGTATATAAATTTAATAAAATAAAATAAAATAAAATAAATAATACGTTCTTCAGAAAGTTACTTTGAATGAGCAGTGGACTAGTTTCTTTGAGGTCCTTTTAAGTGGAAAAGCTAAAAATTGCATATATCACTTATGCTTGGCTGCTTATACAAGTTGATTATGCTTTACATGAAGCAAGCATTCTGACTGTTTCTTTCTTAACAAGCCAAAGTCAGAGGTCAAGTAAAACAGGAATCTTGATTTGTAGATTTGACTTGCAACTGATGGCAAATCAGTTTTTAAACAAGTGAAGAATGTGAAAAGAAGGCTTGTATAGTCATAACATATCCTTCATATGGAACTGGGCTTAAGGTAGAGATATAATCTTCAGAAGGCACAAATGGGAAACTGGGACTGTTGTACAACAAGGGTGGGCTGGGCAGGGACAGTTGGATATTGCCTGCAGGCCATAAAATGCCCAGGTCTGCTTTGGAACATCAATTTCATCAGAGATTAGATTGGCTCTTATCTTGATGGCCAAAACATATGGTTTTGTCATTGAGCTTGGGGGTCAAGAAGTGTGTCTGAATCCATTCAGTGGTTCTATTGATTTGTTGTTGGTTTTGTTTTTAGTTTGATTGTTGATGAAATACTGACAGAGATAGAGATGGACTGTCATAAGTTTTATGGCGTTTTAAAACTATTGTTAAGCATCCATAGTCATGAATTTGAGATGCACATCCGTATAAATTGAATGAATGATTGAGTGAATGAATATATTTAAAATCAATAGTGCATACTGTTGTTGTGTAGGCACCATCTTATCTTTTTTGGGTTTTTTTTAAAAAACACAAAAAAAAAATCCATGATTTCTTCTGGCAGAAATTTTCTTTTAGATTATTTGTAGATATTCTTACTATTTGTGCTCTGAATTCCATTAGGGATATCAAAGTGAAATTACAGGAAATCCCTCATTTTTGATGAGGAGGCTTTTAAGTCTTCTGATAACAGTGATCCAGTTGTAACAACCTGAAAATTGCTTGAGCAGTGGTCATATGGTCTGACCTTCTACCACTTATAATTGCACCGATGTGGTGAGGAAGAAAACTTTATGGAATTTTAAATGCATAAATGCATGACTTAGACTACATTCACAAAGCTGAGACCACAGAGTACCTTTTTGATAAGTGATAGTTTTATTACAGTTGGTCAGAATGTATTTCTGTAAGAGGAAATAAAGATTATATTTCTTCCAAGTCCAACCATTTAGCACTGCTTTCTACTGTTACTTCGAGCCTGGGAAAAGTTAACCTCCAGTACTTTAGAAGATGCATCAAAGGATGATAAATATTTGTGTGTGGGTGGAATTTCCCCACCCCTTTAAATTGATCTATTCCATTTTCAGTGGATTAAGAGAGAGTATACATTTGTGATCAGAGAGAAAGCAGGACAAAGAAGAAAGAGTACACAGTGATATTTTTTTCCTTGATTTTAATACATGGAACATTTTCAAGGTTTTTCTTAAATTTACTTTCAATGTAGTGAAGTAATGCATCAGCTATAATGCAATTGAAAGTGACTAAAACAAATAAAATATTGTTCTTTGATAAAGGCATAAATATTTTTCATCGTACTAGCATTCTTTTATTCATCAATACTGTTTTTTCTCTCTCTTGAGAGTTAAATTTTATTAGGAAAGGAAAAAATAAATATAAATGCTCTTGTGTAGGACCAAATTTTTACACATGACTTTATTTTCTCATTTGAATAAATCCCTGAAACTTATATTTCTGAACTTTACACCTAAGATAAATGAATTTAAAGTCATTTATATATAATCATAAATTTATCTAATTAAAATTCCCAATATCCATATGAACAATACATCCATCAAAAAAAGAATAGCAGGTGACGTGAAAGTGGAAGTGGACAGCTCAGGCTAAGGAAATATTGCTGGGTGCATGGTTTGTAGCAAGAAGGGGTGGCCCTTATGTTTCACATTCCATCATGCTTTCTTTGTAAGAAATTCTCTGTAGTTAATAAAGAGTCATATTCCTTGGAGAAATGACTGGACATGTTTCTTAAATTGATGGGATTTAGTAGCCTGACTCATGAGGCAGTGACTAGATTAAAGATCCTAGTTTGCATAGAATAATGTGACCACACCTTGGGTGAAAGTGAACTTTGATTTCAATTGCTATTGCATGCAGACATGACCTTGTATATTTTTCTGATGAATATGGATGTGCAAAAATGGACTGGTACTGTTTTTACTTTGAGTAGATAATGCTGTGAATGATATGGGTACAAATATAGTTGATGACTTACTTTACTATATATACTTTCTTAGTAATCGTGCTTTGTAAAAGTCTTGATTGAGCCACAGAGGTCAACAAATGTGGGTAGTTTGGTGCAACACCTTAAATTTCTTTAGTTTACTATTTTTATTTCTCTGGCTTGTTCCTACTCTGTGTTTTATTGCTGAAGGGAAATAACATGATAAATACATATTTCCAAAAGATATCTGTAAATTTTTGTCTTAAATTCCAAGTCATAATTCCATACGAAGTGACCATAAACATCACAAATAGTATAGGATCTCTAATGTTCATATATATGCAGTGATTATAATGCAGTATTGCAGGCTAACTCTGTCCACAGTCTAGAGTTTGATCATGACAGGGCTTGAGGTTGCTGAGCTTCACATACCACAAATATGGACATCATAGTTCCTCTATTTTATACACCCATAGTTTATTAGATTAAAAATTCAGACTTGTAAGGACAATATATATGGATGTGACCTATGTAGTACTCTGTTTTATTTCAAGAATCAAACATAGGATTATTCTTGTGTACCTTCTGCACTGCCATCAACTCTACACAAAGTTTCAAAAGCTGGATTTGGGGAAGGAAATACTTTGAAAGTTTATGATTCAGTAGAAATAAGAATAGTGTGTGAATTAATATAATCTGTTAATTTATATTTGTGCATAAAACAACTTGTGCAGATTCACAAAGTATGATTCCCAGAAATCACATCAAACAAATGAGCATGTGGACTAGTCCTGCCCACATTGGCATCCAAATCTTGAAATACATTAGTGCCTGCCAAGATGTTCCAATAAATATGGGGACATATTTCCAAAGAACAGATATGTCTTTTGCAATATTGTTTTCCCAAACAATTCCATGCCTACACAAAATTCCCAAATAGGTTGAAAAACTACAGCAATAGCCAGATGGGTGATATTTCTCCATTGTTTTTAAATGAAGCACTGTAGTTTTATTATCTTGCTTGATTTTTTTTAAAGAATAAGTCTATTAAAGATTACAATTAGAAAAAAAACTAACACAAGCTACAAAAAATATAAAAATGAAAAACTGAAGAAAAATAGAAGCAAAAGGAAAAATAGAAAAATGTACAGAAGTAACTTTTCCCTTCATTCCAAGTACAAACAATTTTGGTAACTTATATCATCTCTTAAAATACAATGTACTCTCTTCTCACATAATTCATCACTTAACTATAAACAAAATCTTAATGCCTTGTCATTCATTCCTAGTTAGCAAAAATCCATTAAAGGCTACCAAAGATAAGATATCTATTCTAACTTTAATCAAATAAGCCAACTCTATATTCCTTTATTTTTTATAATCTTGGCTTTTAATCCCTTCAAATAATGTTCTCAAATTTGATTTCTTTCAACTTCTTTTTGTCTCCTCTCAGCAAATCCTTTAAAACTTTAAAATATCTCCTTTGTAATTCCAATAAAAGAAAGTTATTGAAATCTCTCTTCTGATTGGATATTTGTATGACCTTTTCAAATATCACAGCATCAATTGTTTTCCTTTGTGTATTCAGTATATCATCTTTTTCATATTATTCTTGTAATTTGTCATATTTAGATACCCATTCCAATCAGACTTATTCAGTACAGCTTGTTCCTCTTCTCTAATAACATTTGCACACATTCTCTATGATGATATTTTAATTAATTTCTGAGTCATAGTTCATAGATCTCCCTAAAAATATCCATTATTAAAAGAGTTTGCCCCATTGTGTACTAGAATGTCAAATCTGAGTATTCCTCTGCTTTAATTGCAATCTTTAGTTTCTTCTGGTTCCATATAGTATCTGAAATTCAAAGTCTCATTTTATCTAGTTTCCCACAGGAAGGAAATTAATTCTTATAATTAATTTCAAATTCTTATTTCAACTCCATCTGGACCCTTAGTTTTTAACTTCCCAAAATCAACATTCTAAACACTCTTTTGATGTTTATTCCAAAATGTATTTTTCTAAATCCTTATGTAAAGGATTTAAAGCTTCTTTTGCAAAGGAGAAGGAAATTCACACAACTCAGTGAAAGCAATAAAAGCTTGCTATTTTGAAGGGTCTTAATATTTCAAAAGCTGTAAAAAATAGTACAAAACACGAGTAAGAAATGAGGCTTATTTGCATGTTTTGTCCATAAAGGCTGTTATGACTATGAGCTTAGTTAGAATCTCTCAACTCACAGTCACTCAATTTATAAATTGACTGCAAAAACATCAGTTCCTGCAGTCAATTTGTGTGATGTGTGGCTGTTTGGATTCTGCATAGGCAATTTCATGCTTTCTCCTTTCCATGAAGGTACGGTGGTGCAGTGGTTAGAGTGCAGTACTGCAGACTACTTCTGCTGACTGCTGGCTGACTGCAATTTGGCAGTTCAAATCTCACCAGGCTCAAGGTTGATTGAGCCTTCCATACTTCCAAAGTGAGTAAAATGGAGGTCTAAATTATTGGGGGCAATATGCTGACTCTGTAAACCGCTTAGAGGGAGCTGTAAAGCATGGTAAAGATATTTAAGTCTTTGTGCTATTGCTCTTTCTCCTGAGAGATTTTGCTAGCCATCAATCAGCATCTGACCATAATCTCTGTGATAAATAAACATCATCCCATCAGATGTTATTGGATATCTCCACCTATTTCTCTAGTGTCCCAACTTTTGATATTAATCGTAGGTTTGCTTCTTTGTAGTTTTAAGCAGATTGATAGAAAGGGCCCTGGACTCCAAGGGTTGAAAATTCCCTTCCAAAAAGTTGTCTGATCTTTATTAGTCTGTTCTTTATAAGCACTATAAATCAAAGTTACTTTGAGTGTAATTTCAGCCAAACATTAACCATGAAGGAAATACACAGCTTACATTCAGTTTTTCTTTGATGTTTGAATGGAAACACTATATAAAAACATAATGCCAAGACCCAGTTAGGAATGCTGGATATTGGCTCCTGCCAGAAGTAGAAAAACATGCTTCAGGCATCAGAGTCTTGCAGGTTCTGACACAAACTGACCACAGAAATGTCTACCTCATTTTTCATTTGAATGCACAGAATATTAGAGACAAGCCAAATCAGCTAATGAAAACAACAAGAACCAACAAGACTTGGCATTAGTATATCTTGCGCAACTTCTATTGGTTTCAATCAGTCTTTAATCATTCCTAACTTTTGCTAGACTGGGGCCTGTAACTTTTGACTCACTCATTCTTTCTTCCTGCATCCATAACCAGAAATAATTTGCCAGCTCCCTGTGAAAGTGAGATAAATGTGCTTGGGATGGAGACATCTTAATCATAGTTTAGATTTGCATCCCCCACCATCACCATCCTGCCCTCCAGATTTCATTTGGTTACCAGTCCACTTATTCATTTCAGTAAATTGCTTTGACATTAACGAAAAAAGAGAGGCAGAGAAACTGGAGCCTGTTTTCTCCTTAAGCAATCAAGCAGTTTAAGCACTGCCATGTAAACAGCTCTGCTGCACCTCTGCCATGTTATGAGGTCCAAGGGGATTCTCTTTTAATCTAGAGAGGGAGTGTGCGGGGGTTGTTTTTCACAGGGGTTTTAGCCTACAGTTAAGTGCATACACCTGCTGAAGTACTGGT
>JAEANM010021205.1:0-11917 GCA_017656035.1 Myanophis thanlyinensis
GCCTTTCAGTCCCATCTCAAGAGACCATCCAGGCAGAGATCAGTGAAGATCAGCGACATCCTTGTGCCGTATATAAACTTTTACTATAAATAGTAAAAACTATTAACCTATATGTGCAAACTTCATTTATGTAATGATACTCTTTTCCCAGATGGTATTCTTGATCTCTGGTTATTATAACATTAGAGTGATGCAATAATCTGGACATAAAAATGCTTTGTTTTAGGATTATTACATATTGTTAAGCAACAGATGTGACTCATATGCACAACAGATTCTTGTAGATGATCTTGCTAGGATATACAACCTTCATGCAAGACCAGCCCTGTGGGTTTATACCAAAACTCAAAATGATTTTTAATCAGTGTAAAACTTAAAGGGTCCTTGGTACTTTCTAAGCTTGGTTTTTTGCTTGCAGATATTTCATTACCAAACTAGGTAACATCATCAGTGCTAGAAAAATAGGAAAATCTGTGTGTAGGAACAATTCCACCAATGAACAACTATTTTCCCTGCACAAATGCCTATGACAACATGCCCAACCGACCAGTGTCAGATATACATTTCCAATAAATTGCACAGAAAACTAGCTCTGGTAATATTAGCTAGTTTGGTAGTGAAACTTCTACAAGAAAGAGAGAGAGAGAGAGAGTGCACCAAGGACTTTACAGTTCAACACAGAGTTACAAATACTCTCTTCTATCAATTTAAGCCTTGTTTAGCAGAAACATTTGACATCCTCTGCTTGTTCATGAAATCGTTCAGATTTAGAATATCTAAAAGAGTCTATATATTTTTAATTGTTCCATTTTATTAGCATTAATATATAGTCAGAAATCTTTCTTCTTCTAAACTGTTGTGGTATTGGTGATTGACCAAATTGACAATATATTTATGGTTAGCATAGTTAGAATGTAATAGACATTTGATCTGACCTTTACATACAGTTTTACAGCATTGTTTAAATTAAATAAGTTTTCATGTTAGAAGTTCATTGTATTTAAAGCTAGAATACATTCTTGAGTATATGTAGAGTTTTTTAGTCTCTATAGCCTCAAGCTGCATAAGAGAATTATTTCTGGAAATTTTAAGTAATAACCATACAGATGATATCACTTTTATCATTTTTTTACCTCACTGTGATCTGTAATCAGACTTATTTTCCATATCTGGACAGGACTTTAATCTCTACCATGACAAAGAGAAACAAGTATGCCAAAGTGTGACTCATACTGCTGGGACTAATAATGTGTAAATTTTTGTGTGATTTCTGTTAGGATGTGTGTGTCATCTGTGCTAAAATAACTTTTAAAACAAAAAGTGTATTGACTCGGACATGAATTCTTTTCATACAAGCTCAATCAGTTTCAGGTCTATTTAAAAGCGTGTACCATTAGAAAAAGTTTTTCATTTACTGTAAATAATTCTTTGCTTTTTCAAAGCTACAAGTGCTGTCTAAATTCATTGTTTCCCATAAATAGCAATCTGTATACAGTGTAGGATAGCATAGGTGGCTTCCTGAAGTTTTGTTTTAATGGCTTTCACTAGTAACTATTGTGTTTTATTATTCAGTATAGAAATATTGTTAAATAGGATTTTCCCACTGTATTGTTATCACAGATTAACTTCATTAATATTGAGGAAATTAAGATTTTTGTTTAGAAACATTGCTGTTCTCACAAAAATTCGTAGAGCATATGTCTTGAAACTGGAAGATGCATTTTGTAGGTCACTCCCAAAAGATCCAAATTAGACTTTGACTAAAAATAATGTTGAATCAGCCAGATTTGCTGCTCATCTTATTCCATTTTATAGATCAGATCAGTAGATGATTTTAAAAATGCTGATGTGTATTTGTGTTACCAATAACCAAAATAGTCTTCAGGAGATTGAATTATTTTAAGTTGTTAAAAAGCTATGCATTTTTTTCTGTGAGCTAATGTAAGAAGTCGCTTTTACGGAGACAGATGTGATTAGTAAAATAAATAAAAAGTAGTAATAATAGATCTTTTTGTCATAGGAAGTTCTCAAAAAAGAATTACATATTTAAATTGAACAAAAAATAGATGTTTCAGTCCTATTACAGGCTTGTCATAAATCATGTTTATGTTTAGTAAGGAAGACATTCAGCTTTGTATATAGTAATACTGATTGCAATGTAATTGTTTGGTCTAAGCTAGATCTTGGATGGTAAGCAAGTTGAGCCTGTTTAGTAATTGGACTGAGAACTACTTGGAAATTCCAAGGCCACTAGTTAGACTGAGAATTTGGAAAAATCAGAGGCAAACTATTTCTGTAACAAGGCCAATAAAACTTCAAAGTTGCAGTCACCAAAGTAAAGTTCAACTCAAGAGCATTTAATTAAGAGTGATTATCATTTAACAATTACCTGTATATATCATGTATTAATACGTCTATAAATCATTTACCAGTTGCTACTTTTATATAACCATAGAATCAACTGAAGTTATGAGATAAGTGTCTGATATAGTTTTGTAATCATAGTCTTGACAGAAATGTATTTAAATAAATCAAGTACTCACTGTTAGTGTAATGTAATGAAATGCATTCATAGATCAGATTCAGAACTCTTGTTATCCTTTTGCCTATTCTTGGAACAGGGAAGACAAACAGAAAATAAATATTATTGAACATTTTATACAATTTCATAAAGGTTATTTTATAAAATTCTATGTATAGTTATGTTTTATACAAAAACACTGATACTTGTGCATGTGTAAAATAAGTAATATTCTAACCCTAATTCCATAAATTATATAAAATTGCCTTTTAAGGCAATAATGAATGCTACATAGTGATGTACTGTATTTGTATTTATTTTTCTTTTGTTTTTAAAGATCTGACATCTAATCATTGTGTTTACTTTAGATTAATTATGATGGAGTTGTCTAAATTAATGCATACCTATGTAGATAGTTAGCACAATCTTATACATTTCTACTCAGGAAAAAAACTTTTAAAGCTAAATGGAATCTGTTCCTATGTACAGAATTACAGTATAAGCTGAAGACTTCAATTGAAGAAAAAAAATATCAAAGGTGAATTTACTAACTTTAGCTACCAGTGTAATATTGGCTATGCCCAGTATTAATCAAGCATGCTACTATTCATACAAGACTTTTCATTGTAGTTACGTGATACAGTAGTTTAAATCCATGATGGAGGCTTATTCAAAATTTCAGAGCAGATTGGAAAGGAGTTAGTGCCAGTGAGTTGAAGGACAAGATAAATGCTGCTGATGCCATAGGGCGGACCAGTGAAATGAGACCCTTCAGTCCAATCCCATTTCTAAAACACAACTTTCAGTGAATTAGGTGGTGCAGTACTTACTAAACAAGTTTTAGCAGCACACATAAACTGCCTGTACCACTGCATTCTGAACCAGCTGGAGTTTCTGAATATTCTTCAAGGGTAACCCAATGTAGAGGGCATGGCAGTAATCCAATCTAGAGGTGACTAGGGCATCAGTGACCTATACAAGATATACGGTAATAACAAAAGCAATATATAGAAGTGAGCAAACAAAAAAACCCAATATATTTAAAGAAATAATAAAATCAATTCTGAAACCAACCAGCAAGCAAATTGAATTTTAACTGAAGCCAATTTCATTTTCATGGGGAAGGTGTGCAACCACTAGATAACATAATGAAGTAGTTCTATACTGTTTGAGCAGATGGATATAGGAAGAGGTATTTCTTCAGATATTTGAAACTCTGAAAATTCTTAAAAAGATGAATTGTTGCAGCTTTCTTCAAGATTGCACAGCGGAATTGGAAGCTGTTCCTGGTTGTGTCATTATGCATGTGAGACTATACAGGTCATCCTTGACTTATAACAGCTCATTTAGTGACTATTCAAAGTTACAACAGCACTAAAAAGTAAATTATGACTTTTTCAGTTACGACATTTGCAGCATCCCATAGTTATGTGATCAAAATTCAGATGCTTGACAGTTGGTTCATATTTATGATTGTTGCTGTGTCCACTTATCTCAAATAAATATTGTAATCATCACCTTTTTAGTCATGTAATTACCTTTTCTGATCTGACAAGCAGTGATTCATTTAACTACTGTGGCAAGAAAGGTTATAAAATGGGGAAAAACTCACTTAACAAATGTCTCACAACATAAAAAAACCCCTTGTGCTCCATTGTGGTCGTAAGTTGAGGACTACCTGTATTTAAGATTATATTGCATTATTTTTCTAGTTCTGTCTCCCAGTTATAAATGAAGAATAATCTCACACATATGAGTTATAATTGTGTAGAATTTAGAAGTTATACTTAGCAAAAAGGATTTGAATCTGTGGTCCATGAATACTTAGGCTTATAACACTAGTTAAGTAAACAAATTTCTGTCCCCAGAATACAATATTTTGTTCTTCCTTCTTTCCTCTGCAGGACCCAATGAAAGTTAATACAGAGCATATGGGAGATGGGGTATATAGGTGTATGGAAGGGGAAATTGTCCACTTCCCATTTATCCTTCCTTTTATCTTTTATAAAGTCATGAAGTTGGGATTTCATTTCACATTTATTTGAGATGAGAGCGTGAGCACCTTGTCCCCGCTGCCTCGGAAGTGGAGGCAGGCAGGTAGGGGTGTATAAACTCCCCAGGAGCCTGCGGCCTGAAAGACCGATCTCTTTCTGCGGCTGGGTTCTCAGCCTGTGACCGCTTGCAGAATGTTAACAAGGCCAGGCACTCAAATTCTGTTGGCTGACCTCAGGCAAATCGCCGCGGTTTATAATTTTTAAATTAACGGTGCAGTGAAGGTTTACAGCCTAGGCGCTGCTCTGGAAGCCATTTGTGCTCTGCCGCCTCAGCCGAAGCAAGAGTGAGGCAGACTTAAATTTTTTCAGGCCTAGGAATCATCTGGCCTGCTTCTGCCCCCCCCCCCAAAGCTGCAGTTTTAAAAGACCTCGAAGGTATAAGCGTGTCCTGTTGGCACTGAAGTGCAGAAAACTTACAGTTGATATTTTTGAATTGAGGGAATTTAGCTTCTTTGTCGGATGAGGAGATAATTCACAGTCTGACCTAGTCTGACTGAGTAGAAGCTGGGATCAGGAGGAAGAACCTGATCTTTTTATACTTCTACAACTCAGTCACAAGATCTAGGAAATTACAGACAAACCCATCATGTGGATTATCTCTCTACACAACGAGAAGGAGCGTATCAGTTAAATCCAACGCCCCTTTTCAACAGTAGATAATTGAGACAGTGGCAACTGGTAAAGGATGAGTTAAAACTGCACTCTGGCAGGTGCAGTATTACAAACTAAATCTTATCCCTTTTCTTTATTTGTCAATATAGTACACACATACAACAGAGGCAAGACTAGGATCACAATATTATACCTGCTCTCTTGCATTCTGACTCCCTTCTCACCATGGATGACTTATTGCGTGATAATAAGATAAACATTTCATGTTTATGTTGGGTTTCCAATTAGCAATCATTTATTTATAAAGCAAGATATATAATTGTTTTGCTATCAAATAGTAAGGGTAGGTCTGAAAGACATTAAAAATAGTCAGAAAATGGTTGTTTTGTTTGATTAGGTGTTTTTTTTTTTACTAATTTATATACTTGCCCCTGGAGGCAAGTATTTTGATGCTTTACCTCTCTCTCTATAAATTTAATTTAACACAGCTATATAAATATGTCCAGGAAGACTCCTCCATAGGAAGGAAAGCAAATGGCAATTTTCTTTTTGGAGGAGAAAGATGAGAGCACCATGGGAATTGTCCAGTGGGAGTATGCGATAGCCTACTACTGTATCTGGACTGAATAACTTGCAAGTTGTTGCCAAAGTATCTCAGTTGAGACAGGGTTTTCTTAAACTTTTAAGTCAAGCTGGCAAAAAAAAGCATAGAAGAACTTAGATGTTAAAATACAATCATGGTCATGATTTCATTTTACAGATAATCAATGGAGATTAACAGAAACCTATATAGAAATGTCTATTAATAAGTTAAGAACAATGAAAAAAATGTGTTGTAAAAGCTGATTAATTAATTCAAGTCTAAAAATAATATAGCTGTATATTTGCATACAACATTGCCCTTCAAGGGGTGAATTTGCTTTTAAAAATACCAAGAATTTGACAAGCCCTTTAGCTGAAACTTACTATGTTCAGATTTAACTACTGTATGTATGTAGTTTTGCCCCATGACTGAGCATTCTGTATGCCTTCTAAGATAATGACTAAAGATTGCAAAGTTAATAGAAACATTCCAGGTATTTATCTGACAATGTTGGTCTTTAACACTCTGATTGTTGTTTTAGAATAATATCTATTCTAGTCTATAAATCTTTAACTAGAAAGTAACAGAAAGCGTCATTGTGTGCTTTAGAACTAAGCTAGACAAAGCCAGGCAGTTTGATGGTTGTATCATTGCAAATTTATATTTGTTTATATTTCATACTTTTGAACTGCCCATCTCCATCAGAGATTATATTATATCACAGTGGTAAATAATTTATTTGACTAAAAATATGATGCCACTGTTATTTTCAATAGTGAGGATTAATGTAGTTAATGGCCAAACAAGGTAAATACATCTTTTAGTCTTTTTCAACCTGATTGCATAGATTCAGTTGAATACAAGCACTTTGTTGTTTCATAGGCTTCCTTTTGTCCTTGTGCAAATGAATACCTGCGTTTCATGATTGTGATGCAAACTTCAGGTGTAGTAGGATAAAAATACTAAATTGCATAACATTCCCCTTTGGTGCCTCTTAACCAAAGATAATTTGGTTATCATTTTCACTGCACAGATGTTGTGCCTTGACAATAAAGGATTGAATTGAATTTACCTTGAAGGCTCAGTCAAGCTGAATAGGAGTCTTTCAGTCAGAAATAGTGTTTTTGAAGACAACAGAACCTGCATCATTTTTAAGTATGGAATAGTTAAAAGTGGGGATGAAGCATTATGAACTTATACGGTTTTCATGTTGACTTTTTCAATATTAGACTAGTTATTGCTGATTATTAATTACATTGTTAAAATGATATGCTGTAAACAATTTTAGTGTTCATTGTCTTTAAAAAGATCTTTCAAGGGATGCAAAGTAGTATTTATCACTGGGAAATAAAAAGTTGTTTTGGAAGGCATTTGGGGGATTGACTGTAGATTGACTAGTTACTTTTAAACTTGTTATCTAAGTTTGGAAATGTAGATTTATTCTTATTTCTATCTTAATATCTGAACTACTCACAGGGTCAATGAGGATTGTGGTAGTAGATAAGCAAACAACTGTGAAATTAACCATAGAACAAATGGTGGAATGTGAAATAAAATAATAGGTGGAATTACTGCTCACTAATTAGTAAAACATCATATTTTCCAATTACATTATAAATAGTAAAAATTGACTTGATTTACTGTTAGCAACAGATGAAGTTCTAACTGACGTAAACAACATAGAAATTGAAAGAGAACCAAAGTTTAACTTTGATATTGTGCCACAGCAAACTACAGCATGGGCACATATAAAGCTAATGGAATCTTGCAGAGTTTTAGTAGATTTTTAAAACTGTAACTCTTTGTAAAGACACAATGTGAGAAACAAAACCCACTTTAACTTTGTGGTTACTGTAAATATTGAATTTGTTACCATAAGATTTATCTTATTTTAACCACAAGAATGCTTTTCATATAGTCAGAGGAAATGGTACTTTGTTTACCATTTCCTTCATTCAGTTCAATTTTATTTATTTACTGTAACAAAAGGGAACCTCAGTCTTTCAAAGAAGTGGAATATGTGTTTCTTTATTAGCATAATAATGCTTATTAGATTGTGTTCATTCTAAGTTACTAACTATTCCATACATCTAGTGCTATGACATTGAACCATTATTTGTATTGGAATGGGATGAATAACACGCCATGCTGAATACTAAAAATATGTAGGGCTGCCCTTGGAAGCACCACCAGCTAGGCTGTTGTGTATAATGTCTCACCATTTCTGTTGAAATAGCTATAGTTGCTGCTGATTTTCCATTGAACTACCGGTAAGTTTAGGATGTTGATGTTAACCTATAATGCTTTAAAAACATGAGGTCAGGGTACTTTAAAGAACTGTTCCATATCAAAAATAACAAATGAGGAAAAAGGCATATTCTGCCATGACCTCAGTTTTGTGGAATGCTGTATGTATAGTACTAAAGATAAAGAAAGCATGACCTTGTTTTTATGTAAGTGATGGTGAAAACATGTTTATTAATCTTGGTGTAATTGATATTGCTTTATTAATCTAGGATACTGGTGTTTGTGTTTAACTGTAGTTTCAGCTTTGTAGTGTTTTCTTTTGGATTATTTTTTTTTAAAAATACATTAATATTTGGTGGGTGCATAACCTGAAAAGCCATACAGAAAATAAATAAATATTTAACAAATAGTACTAACTGCAAATGATTATTTTTCTCTCTTTATTCTCATTTAATCTCAAAAAGAGATTTATTGGCACAGATAAATGAGATTTGTGCATGATTTGTGCCAACCAGTGGTGGGATGCAACTGGTTTTACTACCAGTTCGGCAAGCGTGCACTTCAAAACTGCAATCTCTTTTTCACAGTGAGAAGAAAGAGAGAAAATTAATCAACTGCAGTTAGTACTATTCATTAAATATTTATTTTAACTGTTTTCTGCCTTGTAGTTTCAAAACTGCAAGTATTGGACTTACCAGAGGCAGGAAGGCTGTGGAGGTGCAGAAAACAGCTGTGCTGTGCAATTCAGCTAAGCTAGAAAGAAAAAAAGGGATATAGGGCAGGATAGGACGGGTGGATGGGGCCAAATGCTCATTGCCACTACCGGTTTGCTAGAACCAGTGTGACCTGGCAGCGTGCCAACATGTTAAGTACATTAGAAGCCATGAAAAAGGATTAAGCCATTGCCTACCTTTATATACAGAATATCTTTGAGAACAATGAATTTGCCATGAAATAGACATTTGGGGACACTTGCAGTTCAGTAATAGTAAAAATGAATGAGAAAATTAAAACATTTTGGTTTGGATTAAAGACTATACTTCCAGACTTTCTTGATTACAGTTTAGGTTATCAAGTGATTGGAATATTTTTTAATATGAACAAATCTGACTTGTATTAGGATAATTTTTGTCATTTAGAAATGTTATTTTAAAAAACTTTTCAGTGCAGTACTCCAATTTTAGTTACTACATTTAGTTACTATATTCATTATACCAAGATTTTAAAAAATGTCTTGCTATCAGGAATTTCTAAAGCATATATTTTACAAATATAATAATACTACAGTTACGGTAGCAGAGCTGGTTGGCCCAACTATTTTACAAATATAAAATACAGGTTATTCCCTAGTTATGACCATTCACTTAGCAAACGTTCATAGCTGTAGCATAACTTGCCCCAAGTACTTATGACATGTTACAAATGTTGCAGCACCACGGCAGTCATTCACCCTTACGAACAACTGCAGAGGCACTGCAATGTTCACCCTGCCTATTCCCTCCCCCCAACCAGGTTCCATAGGCAGGCCTAGGGAGACTCACTTACTGTTTGAAGATCTACCAAGCTGTCTCCAGCCTCTCTGTTTCTTTGCCTGCTCTCAGCAAGCAGGGAGAACAGACGGAGAGCAGGACAAGTGTGCCCTGTTCAGCTTGTCTGACTCAGAGAGCCCGTCTGTAGACTTCTGGGGCAGCAGGCAGTCTCAGTGAGTCTTCTGCAAAGGCCTCCAGTCTTGGTGCGGAAAAATGTTTGCATGCCGATGGGAGGCTTTGGTGCAGCGAAGTCATGTTGCTTCAAGTCTCCCGTAGGTGCGCAAACGCTTTTCATGTGCAGACTGGAAGCTTCTGGGTGACCTGATCTCTTGGGACTTCAGACATCCATTCTCTGCAAAAGCTGATGGGTGCCTGAAGTTGTACAAGATCATGGCACCCAGAAGCTTCCAGTCTCCTGGTGAAAGTTTTTTTGAGCACCAATGGGGTGCTTAGAGGCGGCAAAATCGCATCACTTCCAAGCACCCCCTTGGCACACAAACGAAGCTTCCAGTTTCCAGGTGAAAAGTGTTTGAGTGCCGATGGGGTGCTTAAGGGTGGTGAAATCACGTCAACTCCTAGTGCCCCATTGGCACATAAACAAAGCTTCCTGTCTCCAGTGAAAAGTGTTTGAGCTACATATTGATCTATGAGAAATTGGGTAATTTATAGCGATCATTTGCTAAACTGATTGAGAAAAGGTTTAGCAATTACTAAAGAGAAAAGGGAAATCAAGATATAAGCAAACATGAGACATATGTCTGCATTTCCTAATTTCCCTGAGTTTATAAAGCATTATTTATCACCCACTCCACTCAGTTGGAATTAATTAGAAAGAAGCTACATCATTATTTCTGTACCTCAATCATGAATCAATGAATTATCAACAGTAAAATGTATATGTTTATTTTTTTTATGGAATAGTGTAAAATGATACATTTTATCATATGATAAATGTATATGACTGCTTTATATGAGTCGGCTGTTACTGAGTTATATATTAAATTTATTGTGGCTACCACGCCAAAGGATTTAAGACCCCAGAAGACTTATAGCTGCTGGCCCTTTGTGAGGCCACAAAGGTCAGCCAGGGATGGCTGGGAGGAAAGCAAGGGTAGGCTATGGTGGCATATGAGGTCCTCACCTAACTGTGTCATGGTCCTCACCTCATCTAATGACCACAACCAGACTACTGGAACTGCTGTTGCTCAGTGATGTATTCACATATTTCACCTAATGAGTATGTTGCTTAGTGATAGCAATTCCAGTCCCAATTAGGGTTAAGCAAGGACTATTTGTACCTAAAAAATTTATTAGTTTGATGGATAACTCAGAAGTATACCGAGTCAATCATTGGTGACCCCATTGTTTGCTCTGGGGTTTGCTTTTGCCAGAAATCAGGAATAAATGCTGTTTCTTGGCAAAAAGAAGGGGGGGGGGGCTTGGAAATGTTTTTGAGATATGGCATTTTGGAAACAGTAGAACACAGCTTCCAAAATCTGCAGGTTTTCAAAACTTGTGCCTGCTCTTTCTATTGATGTCAAACAGAAATGTTTCTGCAACCCTCCGGAATGGAGTAAGTTGCAGCCTCTGGATAGAAAACGTTGCTCACTCTTCTTACTATATATGTGTGTGGATATGTTTGGTTTTAATTCCTTGTGAGGAATGCAAGCAGTGTGTCTCCTTGGTATTAATGGTTTATTGGATTTCTAAAAATTGTTCAACACAATAAATAGATTTATAGATCTATCTACCATATGTATATTTTATACAAGTAGACTTCATTTAGTTGTAGGAATAATGATTAAGATAGTTTGCTAGATAGATGTTGTTTGTGTTTATTAATGATGTTTTAATGATGTCTTTCAATTAGTTGGCTTTTAAACATGTACAGTAGTTATTCATAGCTGATCTGTACTCTGTAAAAGGACAATAATGTACATAATAGATACAGTGCAATGTATAAGGCACTATCTGTAAATAGGGATGGGGGCAGGGTTGGGTTTTTAGATTGTGGGTTTTTAATGTTGTACGTTGCTTGAAGTCACCTTGTGTGAGTTGGGCAGCCCTATAAATTTGCCTAATTAATAAATGGATATAAAGTTCAGCACATTGTCAGGTTATATTAGGGATCACTTTACTAAAATAATTCTATTTTGTAAATGTTAGAGATGTAAAAATACCAAGAGAAGACATCCTCAAGATTTTGCCACTGTGAGAAGCAAAAGGGACATGATCAGAAAGAAGACCTTCTCTATAGTTGCTTCAATATAAGGGGGATCTGTGAGGTTAGGTGTGTGTTGTATACTGCGCATGCGCGAGAAGCCTGCTAAAGGACGATTGGTTCCTGGAGCGGCGCTTCCCATTGGCTGGG
>JAEANM010021206.1:0-11917 GCA_017656035.1 Myanophis thanlyinensis
ATTACCTATCCTTAATAATAATAATATTTTCACGATTATGTTCATTAAAAGTAATGTTGGCATTCTACTCACAGAACATACTCCAATATATTCCCCCCCTTAACCAGTTTTACGCTTAACAGTAAAAATTAAGTGTGTGGCTAATACTTTGGAAAATGAATTTTTGATAGATAATTTGTGTGTTATTCTCATGGAAGGTTGCAGCCATCACAGACAGTGAATTGTATGCCATTTATTTTCAACCTTGAGAGACAGCTACTGCCTCTGTACATTTGTCATCAGAGAGGCATGCCAAATGGTTGCACATTTTGAATTTTGTATTTGGAGAAAAATGAGAACGTTAACATTAACTTGACACTGCAAATATGTTATCATTGTGACAAATATGTTAATGAGGAACCCTCCTCAGAAGGCTTTTTCAGATGTCAAGATTATTTGGAGATTTTGCAATAAAAAATAAATAAAACAGAACTGAAAAACCGAGAGCCCAGGCTGGGAAAATGGGCACCAGGGATATCTGCAATAATGGCCAGTGGCATCAACATAATGTGCATGGTCAGGAAATGAAAGCCTCACCAATGTGGGTATGGTACAAGTTAAGAAGCACAGATTGCCTACTCAGTTGCAGTCACCCTTTTGAAGCTATTGACCATCAGTGTGGATAGTCTTGGGCTGCTCTAAAGATTTAGAAGTTCAATGAGTAGCTCATGTTTTTTAGTATTCCTTCCATTGCCACACTTTTTGAACTTGTTCCATCCTTAAAGTTTTTCAATACCTCATGGCTCATTACAGAGTCCTTTAACCCTGTCATAACAGCGTTCTGCAATTCTGATCCTAAAACTTATTCATTCTCTCCCTAAGTTAGTAGCTCTCAACAGATTTTCACTGATGGTATCCTAAATATATGCCCCTTTCCATAGTTGTCATTATTTCAAGAACATATTTTGCAATTATAAAACTGAATTACTGAATCATATTGAAACTATATAGACCAGGGATTCCCAACCCCTGGGCTGTAGTCCACTACCTGGTAGTGGTCTATTCAGAACTGAGCTATGGGAGTAGAGCACCAGTGCACATGCACACACACAGCTTAACTTATACAAATGGGGGTTTGGCACATATGCACATACGTCCTCAGCTCAATTAGCACAAGTCAAGCTGGACTCATATGTGCATGGCACTGTCCCACCACTCACACAAGTTAAGTTGCACAGACACGTAAATATATACTGGCACACTATTCACATAAGCTGAGCTGTGCATGTGTATGTGCCACCCCACCACATGCGCCCGATTCCCCTCTTCCCCATCTCAGCCAGGCCATCAAGCTACAAAGGCTGGGGACCACTGGTGTAGACCTAAAGCTAAACCTAAAGAAAATATTTATTTTCAGAAGACATTTAGTCTCAATTACAAATTCAATAAAAAACATTGCAAATAAATCAACAGCTTTCAAAATTTTCATAAATACTTGTACGTCCCATATAGTTCCAATTTAAAATTAGAATGAAAAAACTAGGCAAACAGAAACCTACTGGGGTTTTACTTCTCTTTTGTCATTTAGTCAGATTCTTGGGCTTGATGAGATTTACACAGCTTCTTGATATTTGACTTGAGTAAAAGGCAAACATTGTCTCATGTCTTCCTTGGCCATTTATTATTTTGCAGCATTTGTGTTACTGAAGATAGAAAATCCTGACTTGCACTGGGAGATGTTGATGAGTGTGTAAATATTACCAGAGATTTTTGCAATTTGAAGACTCTAATCTTTATCTGTATCCAGAATTCATCAAGAATATTTCCATGCTTTAAATTGTGACCATTGCATGTATTATACCCTAATTCCTCTGATTGGTGGCTGGGCTTCATATGCTGTTGCTTCAATAAAGGGATTTCAATTGATATCATAATTTCCAATCAATATGTTTGGAAAAGAGTACTGAACTTTCCTTTTCCAGGATTTCAAGCTTCTAAGCAATTAGTGTTATGTCCTTATCACTGTTTGCTTCAGCAACATTTGGGAATGTGTCCCTAATGCCAACCTTCATTTTCACAGTCTCATTTTTTAGACTTCACTCTTAAAACACTAATTTTGTCTAAAGAAAATAGTGTAGCCTGTCTGTGTAATTTTAAAAATATTCATTAAGTCTCAACTGGTTCTGCCTGACTGATAAGATCAAGTAGAAAGGCATCCTCAGGTTCCCTTCTCACAATGACTGTCATCTTCAGAGATCTTACAGGTGAACTTTTCCAGTTGTCTGTTCTGTGGAACAATATTTGTGAGAAATGAGATTTATTCCTGTAAAGGTTTGTACAAGTTTGTAGAATATTAAACCAAAGTGATGCCATATTTGTGGCTCAAGTGACCTGACCAGCTGGTTTATCATTCAATAGAATGATTCTGGGAAGAAGGTTACAGTGACCCATAAACAAGTCTATAAAAGTTTATGGACTTTTTGGGGATGTTTATAAAGCAGGAAGGAACATCCATTAGTTAAGCAGAACATATTGTTTTGTATTGTTATCATGAAGTTATATAAGAGTAAAATAAGTGGATTATATGCCAAGGATTATGAGGGGTTTTCCATGAAGGGATTGGCAAGATTGTGAACCCAAAAACAACATCACTATAGCAATGGCTGATGCACAATGTGCATATAATCTACTCATATTAATTTAGCCAATACTGTTGTAGGGGCAGATTTGGGGGTATGTACTGTATTATTACTGTATTTAAGCTGTTGTTACAATGTGGACATTGCCCCTTCTACCATTTTCATTTTTATGGAAGGGGTCCTATTTGCAAATGGATTATATTTCAATAAATCTTATATTTACTTGTTCAGAAGTCTCAGGCATTTGATTATTAGATAATCTTTTAAATCAATATTCTCCAAGATTAATATGTTCCACCTTGGTTTTAGAAAGGCTATTAAAAGCTGCCTTTGCCTACAATCTTTGGGGATAGATACATGACAAAGAAAGTTCCTCATAAACCTTGGGAAATTATTTAAATAGAATCTTCTACTGTGGCATGAATAATGTAAAATGATAATGTTGTATGCACGTTACAGTTGCTATCCACATTATAGAATAGAATACATAAACCTGAAGGATTGGAGCAGCATGTAATACAGCAAATAAATAAATAAATTATTTTTAGACCAAGCATTATCCAACAAAAATTCTTCCTGTGTGGGGAACAGGAAGTTTCACATGATTTCTTCAATTTTGTTCAAAAAAATAGATAAACAGCTATGACTAAAGTGGCCTCCTTTTAAGTCCATTTTCATGATTTCAGATCTAGCACAGTTTTCAACTCAAGATAAACTTTTTTCCTCCAAAACTTTAGCATGCTGAAAGCAATGCACAGTTAACATCTTACTCTTTACTTTTTATTAATGACATAAAGTCATTGACTGATCCCATCATTGATCAATAAAATCAATTCAAACCAATTCCTACAGATAATTTCCAGTAAATGCCAACAAATTCTGAACAGTTAGACAAGGCAGTATAAAGATTTTAGCTTTTTGCTATTGCTTCAAGTTCTTTGCAGCTCAAAAGTATTTTGCAGACATCAATACTGCAGCTGAATGCTAGTAATTGAGTTTTCCCACTAATATCTGCTGAATCTTATTTATTGACCTGCTATTTGGCTTGCATCCATTTTTACTGAAGTAGAAACACTTTCTTAAGTACCGGCTCACACATCATGAATGAGTCTGCTAATTGTACAGTCTGCAAAGAGCAGTTTTAAAATTTCTTGTCTGCTTCATTCTGAAATACTGTCTTTACTGCATTAAGCAGGAAGTATTGCAAGCAGGAAGAGTTAGTGTCTCTGCAACATTGGATGATATGCCATTGTTTCATCGATCAATTCTGCTATTAAATGACACTTTTCTTGAGACTTTTCATTCTTTTTAGCAAATTTAGTACGTAGGACATTTGCCTTGTTGGAGATGACTATGACTGAAGCAATGTACTACAAGACTAAGTAATTTTCTAGAATTCAAAATTCTCCCAAATAGAGTTTGTCAACAAAATGGCTATTTTATAAATATTTTTGGTTATATTTTATATTCCAGATAATATATTCTGGAATTGGATGAAAGACATCACCAGTCCAACTGAATTTCAACTGAAGAGGTTGTTTTTAAAAAAAAACAAAAAATAAAACCTAACCCCAACCCTAACCAAGTTACTACAAAATTAAGAAACATTAATTAGGTGTGAGATTAGGGCCTTGTTTATTGTAGGACTACATTCTTTTTTCTCCTATATTTCCTTTGTTTTGTTTTGTTTTTACTACTTTCAAATTCACATTTTCTCTCCTGACTGACAAATATATCTATTATGATAAGTAAGCTGACAAAATAAGTCTTCATGAAAAATGTCACCATATCTGAAAGCTGTGCTCTATGTTATTTTTTTTTTTTTTTGCTAAATTACTCAGAGAAGGGACATCAGTATCTGAATCTAGTTTGATTGGTGAAGCAGAAGTGTCAATCCTTCCATTAGGCATCAGAGAAACATCTAAAAGGGCACCAATTCTAACACACTTTCACTTTTTGCAGGACAATGGGAATGCAAAGCCAAGGCTGCCTGGAGCTGATGTTGAGGGTTACTGCCAAAACCCAACATGAAGAAGCTTAGGGAAAAAAAATCCATGAACAGGGAGAAGCTAAGACTAAGGATGAGTCCTTCACACAGATCAGATCACCCCATTTAGTCCTAAACTGTGGTTTGGGATTGTTTCAGGAAGTGTTGCTGCAAATAGAAAGAAAGAAGTCCTGAATCCCACATTGAGCTGATCCAGCACTAATGGAGAGTCAGATTTAAAAAAAAAAGTTTTAATTTTTCTCCCTCCCTGTCTTTCAGTCAGAAATACATGAAGTACAAATTTATAGAGATATGTACAATTACTTTGATTAACATTATTCTTGGACACCAAATGTTCCCTCCTTTGAACACAATCAAATTTTCATGACAGGAACATTTATTCTTATACATATCACTGTTAACATATCACACAAAATCTGGTCATCCCCTCTCCCCCCAGTTTGTTGTTGGAATATATTTTGAATGAAATGTTGAACATTCATCTTTATTTAATAAATTGTTATATCCTGTTCTCTATAATGAGGGAAAGGGAAGAAAACTCTTCCTTTCTAGCAAAACTAGCATTCTGCAAATGTCCATCGTCAAATTTTCTCTAAAATGGTCTTCACTTGGGAAAGAGACTTCTGTTCTTCTGGTTATACTGGACACACTTAAAAACATTGAACTGATTTTGGTAGCATCTTTCAATTTAAATAATCACTGAGAAGTTGCAAGTAAGCCCTGTGTTTCTATTACATACTATGTATACTGTAGCTCTATCTCCTTAAGCCTTCTGTGATTGCTCTAGTTTCCTAATGAGAAAAACTCACAGGAAAACTCTCACAAGAAATCTTATTTTTTTTATTTGACCTATTTTCAGGGAAACTGTGGGTCGTGAAAACCAAGACATTCTTGTCTATCTTATAACTCAAATAAATGGAATAATATTGTTTGTTTGTTTGTTTGTTTGTTTATTAGAATTTGTCAAACAGTAACAGTAAAAATGTATACAAGAATAAGAAAATAAGAGAATAAAATGACGGGGACGATAGGCACATCCGTGCACACCCCCTCTACTGTCCACTTAGGTATGGCCCAGGGAAGTCAATTTGTGACTAAAACTATGAGAATTAGTAGCAGATACAATTTGTGTTGGTTAACCAAAAACAGTGGGAAACCACACCTTTACTTTCCAGAAATTACTTAGAACTCTGGGGTTACGAAAAGAGGAATCACTGGTCATATAAACAACAGAGACAAGTGTAATCCATTCATATGGTGGTATAACTTGATAAAATCTCTTATCTCAAATGATTCATTCAGATGTGATATGGAAATCTATTTGCGCATCTATTTGCATCAGTATGAGGCAGTGTCCAACCCAAACATAAAAGCACAGAAAAGATCTAGCTAAAGGTCAGCATGGATACTTAAGCTGTGGGTAGATTTCACTATAATTTGCACCATGCATGCATTTGTTTGAAGGATTTCAAATGGGCAGAATAATGAGCCTACATACAATGGCAACAGCCATCTGTTTAATTTCGGGCCTCTCCTTACAGATTATAAGGTTCTGCTCTTACCATCACAGGCTTTAAGGTCAAGCTTACATTCCTTTAGAAATTAAATGAATACTAGCACTGATGATGTTACCTAGTTTGGGTAATGAAATGTCTGCAAGAAAACAAGCAAGTTCAGAGAGCCCCAAGAAGCCCTGAAATGAATATCTTACCTTTGAAATTTTAGAACAAAGGGGTGGTTCATTTGTACAATGAGAATCAAAGGTATGAAGTATGGATGTGCAATGTCATTAGCCTTTATCCTACTTATCCTAAAGTTTTAATGAATAGGGATCATTTAGAAACATTTAAGATTTTCACAGACCCAGAATTATTCTTTCAGGGCCTGGATATGAATGAAGCCTTACCTGTCACTAGAGCTGGTCAGCATTGTAGCCTCACTAACCCACTGGCATTAGAAGAAGGTAACTTAGAAAAAAAATTAGTTGGGTGACATTGATTATGATGGCAGGGAAAGGTTTTGTTGTGTATTCAAGTTGTAGGTGAAAAAAAAAGCACAGTTCTAAAAAGATTTTACAGAATCACATAGTTAATACCAAAAGGCTTCCTTTTCCTTCCAGAGTTGTCATTAAAAAAAAAGAAACATGCATCTGATTGCGTGCTTTAAATTCTCTAGAGATGAGGGATGTAGTTCCTTGTCCTTTACTCTATCATTAGAGTAATGGGCTTTCTGTCTAGGTCCATAGAATGCTAAACATGCTATTACCAAAAGCATATCAAATTCTTATTTACGTTTGTCTTCTCATATCACCCATCTCTAGCCTTGGTGATAGTAAAGATGGAAATTTAGCGCTCATGCTATGGCAACAATTCCCTTGGGTCTTCACCATCAGTAGGATTTAGACACTACCCTGCATCTTTGCTGCCAGTATCTTTGGAGCAGTTGATTACATTATTATGAATTTCTGAAAAGGCTGTCAAAAGAGACAAGAAATGCGCACAATGTATTTGTTTCTGTAATGATTTTGGAGAATTACATAAGAGATGCTGGGGAAATAGCTCCCTTAATAATCCAGGGAAGAACTACAAATGCTTAAAGGTTTCTCTCTTTTTTTTAATGCCTTGAGAAATACTCCTTTGACTGTTAATTAAGTTCTCTAAAGATTCCACAGTCTTAGAAAGGTTAAACAGAGAAAGAAAGAAAATGGTTAGCATATAGCTTTCCCATATAAGCTTTCGCAATGCAGTAGCTGAATTCATGAAACTGTTTTGCAGAAAGCTGCATTGACCTAGTTAATCTCATTTTATATGTACCTCCTGGACAATTTCATGAATGTTTATAAACAGAATTCTTTTGGCTCTCTTTGTTAAATAAATTGAATTATTTCTAGCAATAGGAGAAATCTTCCTTGCTCTGAAAAAGACATCTTTTGTAAGAATTTTTTTTTTCAGAAATATGTGCACTTTATATTTTATACAGAGGCTTAATTCACAGGGTTGAAATTTGGAGTCATTTAATTATCCTTAAATGACCCACCAATATATTTGAATATAAAAATCTATTTGTTCTATTCAGAATTCATCCAGCATTAGCACTGCTTTTGTCATTATGGATAATGCAATTTCTTGGCTGTAAACAGCAAAAATAATTGATATCAGTGGCACAGAGGAAGGAAGGAAGGAAGGAAGGAAGGAAGGGAGGGAGGGAGGAAGGAAGGGTTCAAATATTTTGTTCAGAAATACAAAATTAATACCGGAAGAGTTTTATTTGTATATTATTGTATATTACATATCCCACCTTTGAAAATATAAATCTGACTTGTAAATAGTACTATTAAAACCATTAACTGGATTCCTTCTATTCTGGGATCCTTTATGGGTGGTGACAGTTCACAACCTGAGAGACTATTCAGTTGAATTGGGTGTCTCAGGTAAACTTGGTGTTATTTTCTCCATTTGTCTTGGGACCACTTTCTCAGAAAATAGTAACATTATTAATCATATGCTTCTTATCATCTCTGCACTGAATTTTTTTTTTTTAAAAAATGAAATTATAACCATCTTCTCAAATAGAAGCCATAGAATCAATATCTCTAAAATTACTTTAAAAAAAAAATACCCTAAGAAATAATGACCAGTCAGAACTTTTATTTCTATGGTAGTTTCAGTTCTATGAATGTCGTGGATTAATTGGCAGTCCCTACTCCACTTTAGAGAGGGTACTTTAGAGAAAAGAAAGCACAGAGGAAAAAGTTGCATTTCAAATCAGCTTCATCGTCATCAAGGTCCCCCTTCCATTCTCATAGCCTCCAATCAGATTCCTTTTCCTTGAAGAAGAGCTACACATAGAAGTAAATAGTGTTGGGATACTACAAGTAGTCCTTGATTTATGACAATAATTGTGCCCAAGATGTCTCTTGCTAAGAGAGTTGTTAAGTCCATTTTACAACCTTTCTTGCCACAATAGTTAAGTGAATCACTGCAATTCCTAATTTAATAATGATTGTTAAGTGAATCTGACTTCCCCGTTGACTTTGTTTGTTCACGTGATCCTGGGAAACTACAACCATCATAAATATAAGTCAGTTGCCAAGCATCTGAATGTTGATCACATGACCTTGGGGACACGGCAATGGTCATAAGTGTGAAAAACTGTCATGTTACTTTTTTCAGTGCCATTGTAACTTTGAACATTCACAAACTGTTATAAGTGAAAGACTGTCTGTAATTCATTGCATTTTGTCTTCTATAAATTTAATTTCTTTTAAATAGTGGAGCTGCAGCCAGAATCCTATTTATTTCCCCTGGTTATTTCTTTCCTCCTCTGCTGGAATCAAGTAGGATTCGTCACCTTTCTTGACTATTTGCTGTTCATAAATAATGATCACCTTTGTTCAGCCAAGATGCCCTGAATAAGCTGCTATAGTTTTTCAAAAGGACTGGAGCATATTCTTAAGAAAAGTTTATCTTTATTGCCAAACTTCAGGTGTCTAGATAGTTTGGGTAAAATTACTACTAAAGGAATTACAGTTAAATTTGCATTGTAACTGTATGGAAGTATGACAACTTGAACACATATGCACATACTGTCTTGCTGCAATTATTTGTAACATATTATAAAATCAAAAATTATACTGGAGGCACAGTCATTTTAGTCTGAAGAATTATATAACAGTTAAATTCTTCATACTTTAGAAATATATGCATATTGATTGCCTATACAGTTTATTGTATATTTGTTCAAAAATATTCCTGTTGCATTCAGTTGAATTTTCTGTCTACTAAAGCTGCAGCTTTATATACCTTAACTTAGGAAATTTCCCAATAAATTCCAACGATTTTTGAATAGTCATAATATTATAATGTAAATATATTTAACTGACTTTAACTTTTTTTTTTGAGAGGAATAAGAATTAGAGATATAAACAGAATGGTAACTGGTTGTTTGCCTGCCTTGCAACTAATTAAATTTATATCAGTGTATAATGCTAGAACATTAAAAGTTGACTATTGCATATTTTGTCTGAAAAGCAACTATGTATCAGTTTTCTGTATCTTAAAATGCCACAATTATTTTTATTCCCTGTTGTTACAGCTCCTTGACAATTGAAGAAGTGAAGGGTATGTGAATATTTAGTGTTAACAATCACTGCGGCAAGTCTCCTCAGTATCTATTCCTTCCCAATTACTTTGCCATCATATGGAAAGGCTGAGGTAATAATAAAACTGCTCCGTGTGCTATTGAGGTTCCTCCCAATAATTTTCATGTACTGGAAATTTGGAGCAGAGGTATGGAGAGATCCCACATGAAAATGTACCCTTTCCAGAGTACAAGCATGATGGCTGGCAGATTGTGAGACATTTTTTTTCCTATATCTTCTCTTTATTTATCATAAATTCCTCTCCTCTCCTCTGTCATTCTTTTCCATTGTTCCATTGAACTGCTCATTCTATATTTAATTTAGGAATTTTCAATTATAAAGTAAGCTTTGGCCATTATCTATCACTTCTTCTCCAACATTTCAATTACCTGTTGCTGAATAACAAGTTCTTCATAAATGAATATCCATGCTTGGGGAAGAGAAAGTACTATTACTTATCCAATGGCTGACTCAGGTTCTTCATGACTTCTGCCCAGCTCTAGCTTGAATAATGCCATTATTTTTTATTAAAAAATGGTCTTATTTATGATTGCTTTGAAGGTAAAGAACACTCTGCCCATTTGGCTATTGAAAGGAAAATATATGAAATCCTTAATTTGCAATCAGCTTTTATATTTCTGAAACATACTTGGATAAATCCCGTAGAACTACCTTTTGTTATAGGCATACATAACAGAACAGGAATTGGATTTGTATCTCTTGAAGAACTTATTATACCAAATGTTTTTTTGCAGCTATTAACTGATCCAACAGAAATGGGAAAATATTGAACAGTGAAAATTGCTACTTGGATTGTAATCCATTAACCTTGTTGCTATCCTACCTCCTCTACCTTAAAAATGGATTGAATGTAAATCAGTACTGAAAAATGAAAGGAGAAAAAAAAACCAACAAGACAAGTGGTTAGGTTGTTTCAGTTCAACCCAGTTTTCCTTACGGCAATCTCCATGGATCTTTCTCTGAAATATGTAGCCATAGAATTGCCAAACCCATATACACACATTTATTGCTGGGTTATTCCTGAGAAATTAATATAAAAAAATTTAAACCATTCTGTGTACTGCTTCCAGCAGCCATTACATATAATAAAGTAAGAGGGGGAAATCTACATATTAATTTGAACAACAGAGTATGAGGAAGAATGGGTTTGACAACATTATTGACAACCTCATTATCATACTGCTGAAAGTACAAAGAAACAAGTTTATAGTGAAATTGACATTAGCTTGGGTTCCCCAGAATATCCATGCAAATGCCAAAGTCATAGGTTCTTGAAAAGATGGAAGAGTAGAAGTTTACTGAACACCTCACATTTGTGTGTTACCTTTCTCTTCTGGCTTTAAAAATGTGCTAGTTTGTTTTTGCCATAGGAATTCAAAAGTGGAATTTGATTCCTTATAAATTCTGTGGAAGGGTTTCTAAATTCCAAATAACTTTTAGAAATAAAAAAATGCTAGCCCTTTGCAGCCCTCTACTAGTCCTTTGGACTTTTGCATCGTGTCCTGGTATTCCTGTTGTAACATCACAAGAAGCATATCAGGTGCAAAGAATCAGGAAAGCTCACTGAGTTAAAGCACTGAAGAGTTTATTATTTCTACCTATACATAATAATCTGGTCAACTAATGGTCAAGGCTAAATTGGTGCCAGATAAGAGTCAACAGAATTAATGAGGGGCTGAAATTGGGTTTCTTGTGACTACACAATGATTCAAATCTGATGACACATTAACCCTTCCAACTCAGCCTGCTCATCTTCTGTAAGATGTGGCAAATCCAATCTCAACATGCAGTCTGTGGGATAATTACGGACCGAGCAATTATTTACAAAATAATATGTGAGACAAGTGAAGAGCTAGCATTGGTTATTAGATCTAAATCAGATGACCCTGGAATTATTTGCAGTTCTTTGATATCTAAAAGAAGAATTAGTGATTAAAGTTATTTTTGAAAGGTACTTCTAAATTGTTTGCCTCTAAATAAGTTGTACGAAATACTATTTGTCTTGCATAATTATTTTCCATTGTTTCATGAAATAGAAGCTGAGATTTTTAAAAGCTTGAAAAATAAGAATAGTTGGTAGAGACAAAAAAAAGTCACTTAAACAGTGTGGTGACTAAAGAGAGGGAGGGA
>JAEANM010021207.1:0-11917 GCA_017656035.1 Myanophis thanlyinensis
AAATATTCTAATAGTTAAAGTGCAAATCATCTTACATATTTTCCAAGTTATTTCAATGTTATTTTTATACCATTCCTGGATTTAACATATCTGTTGAAACAACTTAAAAAACCATTATAAAATCTTTCTCAACTCTAATTTTTTTTAACAATTACATATTACACATATTGTATCTATTTCTCTAAAGTTTCTCTAGTTTCATATTAAATAAATATTAAAACTCAAAACACAATAAACAAATTATATGTTTAAAAATATTATTCCCCTAGTTTTCTTTACCTTTCTCCTAGCCTTTTATCTAACACCACTGCCTCCTTTAAAAAAGAAAAAAAATTCCTAACTGTCATCTCTCCTTCTCCTTAGCCATATTGCCCTTTCACTTGCCTACATGTTAGGTACTTTCTCATTATGTTTTTGATTTTGTTACCATCTGATCTATTTTTTTTTTAATTTTCCTCTCACCCCCCTCCTTCTTCTATATTTCAATTTAGCTTGTCTAATTTTTCTTCTATCTCTTTACCTCATAGGATTACTAGAGCCCCAGTTTCCTCCTTAACTCTTCTCCAACTACTATTTCTGTGTCTAGTTTCTTTTCTCTTTCTTTTTTTTACCATTGTGCTTCTTGGATTTTTTTTGTATCATTTTTTGTGTCCCCCTTTTTCTCTTTACAACAACATTTTTATTCATTTCACCCTCAACTTGAATATTTTGTCTTGTCTTCTTCTCTGTTAGAATTATAGTCTCCATTTTTTTATCCATAGTCTCCAGCCTGATGATTAAATCCTTGTATTCTGTTTTCATCATTTCTCCTATGTCCCACATAGACAATATCAACTCCCTCCAACTATCCATTTCTTCTTGTTGAAACATTATAAATTCTTTAGTCTTCTCTCTATACATTTATAGTCCAAGTCCATATTTATCTGTATATCCAATATTATGTTCACTCTCCTATGCAGAGGCACGTTTCTCACAATTTTGAATTATAATTCTTAAATATTCCAAAAACAAAACAATTAATTTCTTCTTTTTCTCCCTTTCTCCAGCTCCTTAGCCCCTTTTCGCAAGTAGATTTATCATAATCCTATACAGTTTAAATTTTGTATGCTCTTGTTAGGGTGTAGAGACCTCCTCCTCTCAGCAAGTGGTACTGCAAAGTCACTTTTCCAGCAGGGATCCCTCTTAGGAAAATCGATCCTCGTCTATTTCAATGTTTCAGCATTTCCAAGTTTACAAAATCTTTTAAGTCAATCATTCCGGCATCTTTAAAAATGCTTATTCTCAGGTATAGTGCTTTTTACAATGAAAGTTCGATTTCCTAATTCCTTTGTTGAAAGTCTTTTGATGCCCTTTCCTTTTAAATCTCCTTCTAAATACTAAGATTCCTTAAATCCAGCACATTGATTATCTTTTTTTATTTGTCAAACATGTACAAGATAGCAGGTATAGGTATAAACATAAACATAAACAAAGGAAGTACAGATAAATGGGGACAGTAAGGGACGATAGACACACTGGTGTGCTTATGCATGCCCCCTTTACAGACCTTTTAGGAATGGAGTGAGGTCCATGGTAGACAGTTTGAGGCTGAAGCTGTGAGGGTTTGAGGCTGTAACAAAGGAGTTGGGTAGAACATTCCAGGCACTTACCACTTTGTTGCTGAAGTCATATTTTCTGCAATCAAGTTTACCTTGAGTTTATATCGATTGTTTGCCCGTGTATTATTGTGGTTGAAGCTGAAGTAGTCATTGACAAGTAAGATGTTGTAGCAGACAATTTTGTATACTATGCTTAGATCAGACCACAGGTGGCGCAGATTGTCCAAGCCCAGAATTTCAAGTCTGGTGGTATAAGGAATTCTATTGGGAGTAAAGGAGTGGAGTACTCTTGAAATACCGTGTGGATTCCAGGCAGATGAGCTATATTCAAGAATTGGTCTGGCAAAGATTTTGTATGCCCTAGTCAGCAATACAATGTTTCTGGAGAAGAAGCTTCACAAAATTAGGTTAACAACTCTTAATGCCTCTCTGGCAATGCTGTTACAGTGAATTCTGGGGCTTGGATCATTTGAGATGAGTACTCCTAGGTCCTTCACAAAGTGAGGGTTGTCTACAAGATTGTTTCCGCCCAATTTGTAGTTGGTGTTCTGTTTTTTTTTTTTTTTTGCCAATGTGTAAGACAAAGCCTTTATTAGTTAAGATTTGGAGTTGCCAAATTTGCGACTATTATGATACATAGTCAAGGTCGCTTTGTAGGGCAACAGCACTATCAGTAGAGTATTTTTTTTTTATTATATCATTTATTTGGGAAAATATTTATCCCCATAAAACTGGACAACTGCTAACTCACAGAAGTATTTATTTCTTTTAGAGCAATTTGATTTTTCTGATGCAATAAAACTTTCTTGCCACTAAATTTGCAGGAATAATCTGAATAAGTAAAATACAGAAATACCCTATTCCTTCAGAATTCGTGGGCAAGGAGAAAAGACTGTCATATGGGTTAAATATTATACCATAGACTCTATTGGGTTCCTGTGGTTATTGTTGTAATAATATAATTTATTTCAGTTGTAACAATTATCTGTAATGCCAGTTAAATTTTATTTTTTTCCGGAGAAATTTGTTTTTAATTAAAATACAGGCTTTTCTAGGATGCTGCTGAATATGCAAATAATTCCTTAACCTTAAAAAAGAAATTGAGAGCAAATTAACATATACAGGGTCTAAAATTTTTATAATTTTTTTTATTATTTTTTTTCTCAAATGGGAAAACTGCATTTGGGTTCTAACACTTCAACTGCAGTTACATGACTCATATTCTGGTATTATGCCTATTTAAAAAAAAATCCTATTCATAGATAAAATCTGTGATTGTGCTAATGGGTTCTAACACATTTTTTTCTGTATCAAAAGTTATATATGTGCATATTTGGCATGAAGATTTCCTTGCCTGTGTTCTCATATGGTTCAAGCATACCTGTAAGAATTAGGTCATTATCGCATTCCCAGGATCAAGATAAACTTGATAGCATTTTAGTGCTTCAATCCATTCAAGAGAAGAAATAGTATTTCAGGGTTCTTTATTGATTGTATTTTGTGTTTCTATGTGTAATTCTACAGTCATGTGAATATGAGGTTATATTTTTATCTGGTATAAGAAAAATGACAAGAAGCAAAGCCTTTAGAGAGACATTAGACCCATTAGAGAGAAAAATGTTACTAGCAGTTCCTATAAAAGCAGCAGAAATAAATAACCTTTGCTTGTGAAATCTGGAACACACAGTTTTTCACAGCAGCAATGCCTCTTGATATATTACCGTCATTACTGTCACCTCTGTAGGACAGTAGGTATACAAGTATGATAGCCTAACCTCTTGTGTTCAGGGTATTTCTTGATATATGAGCCATCTGTCACTGTCAGATTTATCCAAGGTGAATGAGCAAAACTTTAAGCATTAAGCACTTTCACCTCCAGGAAAACACACACACGCACACACATACACCACACATACACACACAGACACAGACACACAGACACACACACACACAGCAAGCTGCTGGGCAAAATCATCCATCACTATGGATTGAAATATCATCAAGACAATGATTATACTCAACTCTACATCTCCCCATCATCTAGTGGTCGAAGTTATGCTCTCACAATCCTCTCACAATGCCTGGAAGTTCTAGGGCAGTGGTGGTGAACCTTTTACTTACTGAATGCCGAATACTCTGAACACAAGAGGTTAGGCTATCATACTTGTATACCTATTGTCCTACAGAGGTGACAGTAATGACAGTAATTTTTCAAGAGGCATTGCTGCTGTGCCATCTGCACTTGCGTGCGGCTCTTCCACATGTGCTGCATGTACAACTGCACCATCTGAGCATGCATGCAGCTTTTGCATGTGCAATGCACACATGCTGCACACAGGCACTCATGCACATATGAGCAATCATGTATGCATGCACAGGAGTGCTGCGAAGACCAGCTGGATTTCTTGCTGCAATCGTACACATGCACAGAGGCCCGAAGACTAGCTGGGTCTCTGCAATCATGCATGCGTGTGTGTGCAATCGCATGTGCATGCTCAGCTGAAGGTAGGTTGGCTGACAGCTTGTGTGCACCCATGCCATAGGTTCGCCATCATGGCTCTAGGGTGTGGATGGGTGACAACAGGCTATGATTGAACCCTGGTTAGACTGAGTTGTTTTGAGTGCTTGGAACTTCAATTTCTGCATCGTTGACATCTTTAGTTAGGGATGGATAACATTACTTCACTCAGACCCAGTTCATAACTGTTCTCATGCTCAAAGTTCAGGGGGTGGTTAGAGATCAGGTAGCCTCCTGCTTGCTGATATTTCTATGTAAACTGCCAAGAGACAGGTAGATTGCAGTGCAATAAAAACCTTTAAAGCAAACAAACAAGCAAAACTGCAGTTCTTTAATATTTTCAAGGGATGGTTTTAATGAGAGAGTCACTAAGAGACAAATTAATGTAATTGTTTAAGGACAAAAATAATTAGTTTACATCCTAAATATAACCATGATTTGTACAGCATGACACCTGGTAGTGTGTAATGTTCCATTAATGTAATTGGCAGTTGACAGTGACATAGTAGGACAAAAGGAAAAAAAGAAATGTCAGATGATCCAATTATAAACATATATCAACTACTGTATTGAAACAATCCTGGTGTATCAAAATAAACTTGATTTTATTACTTCATCTACATGAAATTAATGCATTAATATGATTTGTAATAAACATTCTCTCTTTTATAATGTTTATAAATATAAACATTATCAAATGTCACTTTATTAAATGTTTTCCTGCAAATGAAGATTAGTTTACCCTTGTGCATATTGGGGTCACAAATTCTGTCTTACAAGGAGTTGGGAAAATAGGCAACCAGCTTTAATGAAATTAATGGAGAATGTGAAGCTTTTTATTTTATATAGTGAATATCTTTATCCTTCCTAAATTAGATTCTAATCTCATCAGAGAAAGTTCTGATGAAGAGTGCTGCTTTTTAGATAACCATGGATCATGCAGAAGAGATAAATGCAAAGAACTATGACTTTGCAGTTACTCAGCTTTTAAAGGAGACATGACGCATTTATATCTCAAGCCATGAAATATGACCTAAGGGTCAAGAAGATATAAGTTAAGGGTAGAATGTGAGTTATTTCAAGAAAACAATCAAATGTCATCATCTCTCTAGAAATAGATAGAGAATTTGCAAAGAAATTATGGGTTGACATATTCCCTTGTATTATACTGCCATAGTTATAATTACCATCACTTCCTCTATTGCTATACTGCTCTTGCATTTTATTTTTGAATATATAATACAAATGTATAGCTATCATGCTGAGTTCAATGTATAAAGCCCCAGAGTTAATTGTGATTACCATATTCAATATTCAAATGTTGGGATATTCCAGAAGTGAAGAGAAAAATAGCACAGATGAAATCTTGAGGGGAAAATGTATCAGATGTTCCATCCAAGAATCTAAATATAGTCAGCAGTCTGAAGTCACAGAAGGAGAATCTGACACACTTGATCACACCAAAGAAGAAACAACAAAAGTATCAACTAGTTGAAGATAGAGGAAGATGATGTGTTTTTTGAAAACAGATTCTACACTGTGATGCTAATTTTCCCAAGTTTGGTTCAACCTAAAGTTTTTAATATAAAAGAGTAATCTCATGTATGCAGACAATAAGAATGGCGGCAGTGATCTGGAAACTTTCCATTAATATTATTGAGCTAAGTTAAGTCTTTCCCATAACATAAATTGAGCTTGAAGATAGGCCTAACTGAAGAGACCTTTTCTGAGATCTCAACTTAGTTAAAAGGGTATCATCCTTTGAACTAAAACCTAGTTACATAAAATGTACTATTCAAATTCAAATTCAATTCAAACCTTTATTGTCAATGCACAACATGTCTGCAGTGAAATTGAATGAGCCTCCATTGGTACATACACAAAACACAGAAACATAGAATACATTCAAACACAGTATACATCTCCAGACTTATAAACAAATCCCTAACCCCAGAAAATACAAGGGCTACACAAATACACACACACACACACACACACACCTACCTCCTTATCTCCTTTTTTTACATATATATATGATTTGTTAATTATACTGTACATTTCTACAAAGCTCACTTGCATAGGATTATAACCTAGGTTTTAGGTATAATTAAAGATTCCCCTATTTGAGGATATATTGGACTGAACCTGTGATCAATTCAGAAAACAGCAATAGCATTTAGACTTAACCACTTCATATGCTTTACAGCGCTCTCTAAACACTTTACAGATTCAGCACATTGCCCCCAACAATCTGGGTCCTCATTGAGTCAACTTTGAGCCAGTCAAGATCAAACTGCTGGCAGTCGGCAAAGTTAGCCTGAAATACTGCAATATAATCTATGCGCCACCATGGCTCTTCTAGTCATGTTTGCTCCGAGTAATGGGAATTATACATTAACATGCTAGGGAAAAAATTGCCAAGATAAAATGATATTTAAATAGTATGTTTTTATTCCTCATGCACAACCTGTATTCAGTATGTCTACTACAGTACTTGCACATGACTCTTAGGCTTGAATTACAACCTGTGCAAGACAATTATGCCACAGGCACACTGGCTTTATTTCTATCTCTTCCCTAAATTTCCTATGAACATTTGGCTGAAAGATTTGATGTGAGTTCTATTTTCATTCATTTCATGTTCAGTGGTACTCAGACGCCTTCCATCATTCATATTCTGGAAAAAAATGAACCTATGGACTGCATAAAGTTGCCTGCTTGTGAAATTGTAGCCAAGCATAGTAGAATTAATCTTCACCTTTCCATGTATTACTGTGCACAAGTTACTGGTGTTTATATAGTATCTGAATTGAGTTCAGTAGTTCATCTTTCTGAAAAACAGATTGACAACTATCCCATGGCTCCTATGTTTCAGATGATAATCTAATCTCACTGTCTAAGCAGTTTTAGGTAACTAATCAAAATAAAACAATGATCCCAACAAAATGCCAGGTCTGGTGCTTCTTAATCTGGTCCCAGGCATATAACACACAACTCATGTTCCTAACCAACAGAATAAATAGATGAGGCATTTTGTAAAGTCCTAAATAATGTGAAATATTTTTGTTGAGCCAATCTTACATGGGAGAATGATAAAGTGATTAAATGTATTTTTCTCCCACCACACTGGGATTGGTAGTTTTATAATAAAATTTAATTGTTGGAATTTCAGACTATTCCTATGCTCAGAATATAATAAATTTATGGAATTTGTTACCCCAAGATATTATGTACTCCCAACTTCTGTGGCTTTTAAAATGGGAATGGGAAAATTGTTGGAACAGAAAGTTGCTGCTAGACATGATGGCTCTTACCCTTTGTTGTATCAAAGCCAAGGATGTCTCTGAATTGCCAGTGGCTGGGAAAGTGGTATTGCTGTCTAGTCAAGTGCTGCTTTTGCCCCTTCATCTAATGGCTTTCTAGGACTATATGCCCACTGAAATACAAATTAAGTAATATTAAAGGAAGAATAGGACAGAGCAGATTATAAAACAGTAGAATATTATACAATATTACATTACATAATGCTATATTCTACACTTAATATAAAGAGAAAGTACAGATAAGTCATGAAGAGATAGAAAAAAACCTCTGATTTATGTTCCAAATGATTAGTAGGAGTGATTAATGCTTCAGTCGCATAATACTGGGATTTCTCAAAACAATGAATTTGTGGAAGGAATAGAAGAGAGAAAGAGACACAGCAGATAGATCCCATGTGGATCATTAGACTAGATTCATAATATTTCTATTAATATTAATTAATCTCATACGGCTAGTTCAGAATATGTAGCATTCATCACATGAGCACCCTGCTTAAATCTACTCCTAATTTATTTTAAGTGATTATCTACTAGGATCTTGGCAAAAATATATTGACACAAGCTTTCCTTTGACTAATATTAAAGTTTAATGGCAAAACTATTGACTGTTCCAGAGCAGAATGTGTGAGTGTAGATGCAGATGAGATAAAGTTACTTTTAGAAGTTTCCTAGTCTGCAGACGTATAGAACAACAGGCTTGGAAGGGATTTTGGAGATCTTCTAATTCAATTTCTACTCGAGTAGAAGACGTTATATCATTCCAAACAAATGTTTATCCAATCTCTTCTTAAAACTTCCAGTGAGTACCACAATTTCACTGATTAATTGTACAAGGACACATTGTTTGAAAAGTGCTACATTAAAAATACTGTAAGTTCTGCATTGCTTAGAGGTCATTCCTGTAGCACAGAAAGTAGGAAAGTTTTGACCCACACAATAAGCAGTGGTAAAAGTATCCATATATTCTCCCTGTCATCACTGACCTTCAGGCACTAGATAATACATGCTGAGAACTAGGTAAGTGTCCTTTCCACCCCCAAATTTGGCCCATTATATGGGAAATAGTTTTTGCTAGGGTGCGTATTTCTGTATTTAATGATGCTTCAAAATTGGTATTACTTTATAATCTCATTTTTAAGACATATTTCTCAGTTGTCTAATACTTTTCCTAAATCAACATTCTTCATTCTTCAATAGAGGTCTGCTCACTAGCAGACAAAATTGTAGATCCACCTTGTGATGATATGAATAAAAAAAGATATGAATTGTAAAGTCTTTGGTTGTGTGTTTTCAAACTACAGGTAGAAATCTTCTTTGTTGTAATATTTCCCTGTGCAATGAACAAATAATAATCATAAAGCATGTGTACAGAGAACGCATCCCAAGGAAACTTAGAATCAGCCAGCCTGTTGCTTGCTGCCATACAATTGAGGGGAGGGAATAGGGGAAGTTTACATTGCAGCTGCTGTTATTTCCAAGGTCAAGACTTTTGACACTGGTATGCTGTTGCCTAGTTACAAGGAGGTTGGGCTGTATATTGTGTCTGAAGTTACTGTACTAACCTGTTTTTTTCTCATAGCTTGCTTGAAACTGTTTGCTTTCAGGTTGTTCCTAGTAAAAGTACTTTTTTCCAATAATTATTTCAGTATAGCAATTTTCCAAAATACTGATAATATGCATGCATGAATAGGTGTCATTAATGTTATATCACATAGTGTATGTACTGTTTTTACATTGCTTCCTTATCAACCAACATAATGCTTTTCAGAACCCAGTCACATATTTAATTTCAGAGTAGGTAAAATGAATATAATTTCAAGTTAATTCAGACTTAAATAAGTACTTCAAAGAAATATACAGAATTAGAAATGTCTCTCAAACATTTTAAATCTAACTTATCCTTTAGTAATATTATGGCTATTAAACAGAAATTGTTTTGCAGTAATATTAATGTAGCTTATGTTGTCTAAAGCTAGGGACATACACAGTAACATCGAACAAAAATGTGCTTATTAGAAAGAAGCATGTTGTGGCATATTAAAATCAGATCTGAGATGTATGTTCTCATAAATGCTAGCAAAGGTTTGTGCCGATTTGTGTTTTTATTAATAAAATAATGTAAACAAAGACAGAAACAATTGCCAAATATTATATTTTCAAAAGTTTTAACCTACCAGGAAAGGAAACAATCTATCTAATAGCATGCATTTGCTATTTGTAAAACTCCAGAGGATTTAAAGAGCAGATAACGGCAGAGGTGGGAAAAACCCAATATGCTCTAAAACAGTGTTTCTCAACCTTGGCGACTTTAAGATGTTTGGACTTCGACACCCAGAATTCCCCAGCCAGGCTGGGGAATTCTGGGAGCTGAAGTCCAAATATCTTAAAGTCACCAAGGTTAAGAAACACTGCTCTAAAACCATCAGAACCATGTGACATCATGGGCAATGAAGAAATCATACTCCTTGTTGTTGATGTGTTGTAATTCCACCACATGGCTGGTTCACAAGATACCTTTTGATTAAGAAGGCTAGAGGATCCTGAAATTACTTGGAAATTTTCAATTAGAAAATCAAAAAGCCAAAAAATTACTGGAACACAGCAGCTTTAAGATCCTAAACTTTTTATAAGAACAAGAGAAGAATTTATCAGTATGATTAGTGATAAATCATCAGCTGAGGTTTGGATGATGTAATTGCCTGTTTCATGGGCAACTGATATATTATCATGAGGATAATTGATCTGTCTATCAGTCAAGAACTAAATTTTCGGAGGAGTGGAGGTAGTGTTGGGTGGGAGAGGAGGCTCTTGGCTAATCAATATAATTTTTGTCTATGAAGTTCTTGTAAGTGTTCTCTCTGGGGTAAATATACTAAAATCTAACCCCTAGCTTGTTATGAAGTAACACTGTCAAGGGTGAGAACCAAATTAATAGTAAATTGTACCATGCTTGCTACAATTGGAGACTGCATATTGTTTCCATATCATAGATGTTATGGAATGCATGCATTGCTTTCTTTAACTAAACTGGGATAGGGATCCAATTCTTACTTCCGTATTACAAAGTAGGCAAAAGCAGATTAATTTACAAAATCATTTTAATTCTATAAATGTCCATTTCTTGCAACAAATCACAAACTATCTATTACTTTTCTATCAGCATTTGCACTTTAAAAATTTCTCCATCCTTTTCATAATATTTACTAAACATTCTACCAAAGTATATAAAATTAATCTAATTCTTGTTCTTTTGTCATTGACATAAAGTTATAATCCACTTTACGTGATTTAACATTCCATTCATTTCTAAGCTTTTTTCCATTAAAAAAAGCTATATCTCTTTTATCCTTATTTGCTATATTTTTTACAATATTCTATATGCCAACTATAAAATATCTTCTCATTCTTTTTTCACAATATTCTTTTTTCTCATCCATAGCCTTTTTTTACTAGATAATATTTCTTTACTATGATCCAAGAATAGTACAACATAAGTTAAAGCAATTGAACTACTATACAAAAATGTAATAACATCATAACAATTTAATATGTGGTACGCTTCTGTTAATAAATTTGGATGTGAAAAACCTTAGGACTAAAGGACAAACCTTGGTAATTGAAAATATGGTTTCAAGACATTTATCTTTCTAAAAAGCTTATAGTTAACATTGATTGTGCTAACCAGGGAATCTCTCCATTACAGAGTGCATTAATTAAAGCTGCACTAATAAATAGTGTTTACACCTTAGAAAAATATGTTCTAGGGTTTCAAATTCACAATGCTGTTGCCTAACTGCTACAGGGATTACTTTATATATCATTCAATATTTCAGAAGAAAGGGCATTAAAATGCTCTCTGGAAAAAGCCCACGAGTAATGATAACTTACATCAATTATAACTTACATAAATTATATGCAAGTTGTGGTTCCTTGATTCACTGAGGAGATAATATATTTATTTATTTATTATTTATGTATTGAATTTATATTGCTGCCTATTCTCCTATGGCAACTCAAGGTGGCTTACAGAATATAAAATCACATTTAAAAACAATAAAAACCCAAAAAGAATCAAATAAATTAATACAGTAGTACCTCTACTTACAAAGACCTCTACTTACAAAAATTTCGACTTACAAAAATTTTTTCGAGAAAAAAATAGTCTCTACTTACAAATTATGTTCCAAGATACAAAAGACCATCAGCTCGGGCAGGTACAGTACTTGTTCTCGGGCTGGCGGGAAGCGGGAGAAGAAAATTTAATTTCTTTTAAATTCATACTTTTAAGTGAAATTTATTGACATGTGTACAGTAACTTGTGTGTGTTTGTATGCCTCCTCCTACATCGTTCCCCACCAAGGATTTCATCTCCTCTCACTCACCGTTGTCATTGCATAGCCAGCCGACCCGAAATGTTAAACTCATTTTTATTCTTTACATTAGTCCTACAATACAGTACTGTACATTTTTATGTTTTT
>JAEANM010021208.1:0-11917 GCA_017656035.1 Myanophis thanlyinensis
ACTCAGTCACATGGATCTATGAATGACAGGGTAATATCCCAATCAATGGATTGACTCTTCAGCTCAGACGGAGAAGTTTGAAGTTCAGAAAGGCAAGTCAGTTTGTCAGTCAGTCTAAGTCAGAGTTCCATAAGCAGAATCACAGGAACAACCTACCAGAATAAAAGATCAGATAGTTGTTTCAAATGGAAAAACCTGGGTAAAGGCTATCCCTAAATCAGCTGCAACCAGTTGTTTTTAATTAAGAGAGATACTTCCTTGCTTATAAGGAGGCTTATTTAGCTTATTCCTTTGCTCTATTCTCCAAGTCCATGTGACATCAGCTGACAGCTTTATTGAGGATGGCTGTATTTGATTAGCCTTGAGTGGCTTCTTGATTGGTGACTTCTGAGGCTCATATTCCACTGGTTCTGGTGGAACAGCTTCTCCAGAGTCCAAGCCAAGTCCTGGGCATGGTGATTTTGGTCTGAAAAAAAATCAATCCATTTTACAATCCAGCACATTTATTTCAGCAAAAGGTTTCCTAGGTTAGATTCTATTTCATTTGATGCATGAAATATTCAGACTGAAAAAATGACAGTAACTGCTCCAGATATTCCAGTTGAGGACTTGATACTATGCTGAACAGCCGTCTTTATTAAGGAGTACAAATGGTGTTATAATTAGGAAGCCTGTATCATCTAACAATGTAGGGAACCTATTGCCATATGACTAAACGTATGAAAGATTTCACTTTGCACTTTCCTTAATTCCACTCTGCTCATACATTGATTAATTTTATGAGTCCTAATAGGTGAACACATTTGAATTCCGCAACCTTTTAGGGCATTCTGACATATAAATGGACTTTTAATGAATGTCTGGAGTTGGACCTGAATTGACTCCAATGCATTAGGTCTCTATCCTAATATGAAGGGGTTTTTATATAAAACATAGCAGCCCTTCTAGTTTACTTATATTTTTCATGTTAACTGAGAAAAGACATGAGGAGCAGATGTCTGTGTGTAACCTTCTGTCTTCAAGCAGATTGAACCTTTCATTAGTGCCATTTTCAAGCCATTGTGTTCAATGTCTCCTCTGTAATTTCCTCTGCAACATTTTATCAGAGATATAGGTGGGTGGATATTATAATTAAATGTCTTGCTACTTGACCTCTTCTGAACTGGCTGAATGAAATGTAATTACAATGATTGGAAAGTGGAATCTCCATGTTTCCTTTCAATTATTCCAGAATGATCCATGTAACTTACATTTTGTATAATGGTTATCCCTACTTTCTATTTTTATTTTGCCAATAGAAGGGGAGAAAAGTGGCCCTGTAAGAAGTGATAAACAACTGGATAGTATTAGTATTAGTATTTATTAAATTTATATACTGCCCCCTCTCCCTAGGGATTCAGAGGTTACGCTCATGATGCTTTGATGTTTTATGAAGCTTAACAAAAATGTATAGCAGTTTAAGTTTCACAGTTTAAGTATAAGCACATTAATTTTGCTAAATAAATAAATAAATTTGTGAGAAACTCTTGGGCAGCTCTTTAATAGCATGAATGGCTTTCTACCAATAGATTATTTCTAGAAAATCGTATCCTCTTTTATAAGGTAAGCAAGTTTCAGGTTCTAAGCATTAGAAAATATTTCCTGTCAATGTCTTGGATTAAAATCGGTAAGATTGTAGTATGAATTGACTCACAGCCATGGAGGTTAACCAGTAACTTCACACCAGCAACCCAGAGGTGAAATTCAGCCAGTTCCCACCAGTTCTATAGAACCGGTGGTAACAATTATAAGCAGTTCACAGAACTGGTTATTAGAAGAAATTTCCTTTTGTTTTTTCCCCCACTTTGCAGGGTTAATCTTGTAAAGATTAATGTTAGTTACAGGGTTAATTCTGTAAATAAGGCAGTTGTTTCTAGCCTAATCTTTATTGCCTTGCACGCAGAAACTGCCTCTCCCCTTATTACATTGTAACTTTGGTAAAGTTGTAATGGTAATGGTAATTCTGTGCTTGGTGATGTTTAATCCTGTGACCATGCCACAGAACCGGTAGTAAAAAAACCTGAATTTCACCACCGGAGCAACCCAACCTATTTCATTGGTTTGTTTGTTGGATATTTATGAAGAAAAAAACCATATCACCATATCCTCATATCCTGATACTGGTAGAGCAAGCTACTATAAATAAATAGGGAGCAAACCCATCTCACTATAATCAGTTATGTTCCTAACTGAGTAATGAAACATCTGCAAGCATATAACCAAACTCAGAGAGCACCAAGGACTCCACAGTTGTATATTTAATTTAGTTTAAAATTGATTTAGCCCTGCCTGGAATATTTTGCAAAATTATAAATGAAAACCAAACTGTTAGAAGCTAAGACATTTTTCCAAAAACTTTTTATTGACTGATAAAAATAAATGCAGTTTTTCAGAAATAATGTTATATACTGGGAAGCTTATATGAATCTTCCCACAAATATTAGAAGACTAAAGAAAAATGTCTATATATATTTTTCTGTACTAAAAATGAATTGAGGAGGTAAATGTAAGTAGATAATGCATCTTGTACAATTCAGTAGAAGACAATTATTATTTATTAAATTTATTTGCTGACCATCTTATCATAGGGTAAGAGTGGTACCATATAGTAGTTTACAATATGCATTATCCAACCTCATCCTACATTCCCCTAAATTATTTATTTCAGTTGGGATTACCAGTATGTATTTTGCTTTTGGCTGTAAAAAGGTTGCTCTTGATTTTGAAGATTGTTCTGACCTGAAGTTTCAAAAGGTTACAGAAAATTTAATGGAATTCAGTTTAATAGAGAAAATATTCCTTATATTTAAAAGTAACTCTAACACCCACCTGAATAGCTAAGATAAAGGCCAAGTAAGGAAAATAGAGAACATATATAAGTAATCCTAAAATGTGTGTCATAATTTTAGCGATGGGACAAACCCACATATACATCAATTCCCTTTGAAAAGGACTATGCTTTTGTTGCAGGAGATAGACGTTTAAATTAGAAAGCAAATTCTACTTATCTTTTACTATTTACCATACACTTATTTATTCTGATTTGTTATTGTACAGACTATACTAATTTTCTAAAGTCTATTGTATACTCTTTTAAAGCTTTATACTAGCTTTTGCTGTTTTATTCTTCTTCTTTGTTGTGCTTATGTCTCTGTTTCTATCTCTCTAAGTATTTCCTAGAGTTATCCATTTAAGATTCTTTAATATTTTTTCTTTTGTCTTGATTGATGAACTTTATGCCATATTCTGTTCTGGCTTTGTCTTAATTATATTTTATTTTGACCCTAATCATTGGCACCATGTGCCACCTTTCTCTGGCAATCTTTCTGCTGGACTAGCCTCTGCCAACTACTGGTTGGTTGGATCACTGGGACGGGACTGCTACTGGTATTGCTGTCATCACCACTAGAACTATGTTTCAGTCCCTGAAAGGCAATTTCCATTTCAATCTATTTGGTTGCTTTCTACTATGGCTGAGATTCTGTGACCCACAGCCATGGCTGCCACTTCTATATCTTTATTTGGCCACTGTCACTCACCTGGAATTCTCCTTCCTTCTCTGTCACACTCACTCAGGCTAACTCCTTTTTGTTCACCTTGAAATCATTCATCATAGCTCATTTGTGTAGGTAATTCCAAGCTGCCTTCACTTTTGAAAACGGACCAACATTGAGTCCAGTGTATTCAAAGCTGGTTCTGAGACATCTTGGACCAACCAATGTAAGACTATGCTGGAGTTTCTGCTGTAAGATGTATCTTCTACCTGCCAAGTTTATGTGGGCACCTGCAGAGTATCTGACACTGAAGAGCCCTCTTATTTTCCCTTTGTTGATAAAGTAAATGTTTGTAATTTTCAGATTATCGTTTTCTCAAACTTCATCCCTTCTAATCAGTATTCACTGGACCGACACATATAAATCAGCAATAAACTCTATATTTTATCTTCATAGATGAAATTCACAATCTACATGGCATCAGCCATACTTTCTAACATAGATTTATGTTCATTTCCATAATATGATATTCAACTTCATTACGCAAGATCTGACCACTTTTACTCACCTCTATTACATCTGTTCCCTTGTGCTACTATTTATCCGATATGGGCAATGTAAATCCAGGAAGTGTCTAGTTCTGAAAAAAAAAATAGTAATAATAAAAAGGTGGGTTGCCTCAAGACCCAACCCTAACATTGCATGAACCTTATCTGCAATAGACCTGCCAAACAGAAAATGTAATATAAATTTCATTTATAACTTCTGTAGTTTGAATAAGAAATACAAAGGAGCTAGGAAATGAGTACTGCCTGAAAGAGGTTTACTGTAGTCTTTCATTTTGCTCTGTTTTCAAATCCCATGATTCTCCATGAAAACATATATTTTCTTTCAAAAGTGGCTGTGTCCCATTTTTGTCATATCTATGATTTATTTTACTTTGCCAAAGGTCAGTTTGCTTTTCTATGTGTTATAATTGGTTTTGTAATTTAAAGCCATAGCTGCAAATGGAAAGTATGTTTAATTTATTTTAAGTGATGGTTATTTAATTTTGTTTCTATCAGGTTTGCATTCTTGGTAAGCTAAATTGTAGTTTAAATTTTAAATAATTCACATTGTTTTCATGGCTCAAGAATAAACCATAAAATGTTTATTGTGCAATTATTATAAAGGGAATTTTGAAGCAGCAGGTGTTGCTTTCATGTTGGTTAGTACTGACTCCATCTGCTAAGGGGATATTTTTACTCCCAGTTCTCATCTTCTATAGTTTACGTATTTATCTGCCTTGCTTTCTGATTTTCTCAGTCACTGATTCACATCCTTGACATTAGTTTTGTACATGGCTTATCTGATTGCAAGACAATAAAGCTTAATCTTTTCATTAGTGAAACTGATAAGGATTGGGAAGAAACAATTTTAAAATGCTGGTGACAGTTACATAGCATTTGAATGATACGGACCAAATATATGCAATATTTTAAAAAGAATCCATTTAGGTGTGAAGTTCTATGTTGGGAATCTAGTTTGATATTAACTTGCAGAATATAATCCAACTCCTGAAATTATAACAGTAATTGGTGTTATATTATAATGGAGAAATTATCAACAAACTATTTTTTCTCCATGGTATACTTATTGTTTCTACAACCACTACATAAGGACATTATGCTTGTTTTCTGTTTTGCAAATAATAGGAATATTTTTAATAGCTATAAAGGAAATCATGGATCCAATTTTCATTGTTTTATCAAAAAATACAGAAATAAACTTATGCTGAATCAGTGCATTTAAACCCAAGCATATGCAAGCATATCCAATACCTGCCAACAAAATAAAACAATCTGAGAACATTTGTTTTAGGTATTGTTTAAAAAAAGATGAAGATAGTGGGTACATCCTACTAGTTCTTCACAAAAGCACATGAACTGGCCCTTTTAAGTACATTTGTTAAGAAGATCCTTTGCTGGTTTTTCTAAAATTACTAGTATAGCATCACTCCTACATTCCTAATACTATCTTCTCAGAACTACATGAGATTGCAATGTAGTAGTAGTAATTTGTCAAACAAAGTTTTCCTGGATTAAAACAGGCCTAAATTAAATTCTGGGTTCTTATAACTTAAGATTCCATGTAAATCTACCTCGACTCGTAAGTTATTTTGTAGGAATAATAAGAGTAGTTACAGTATGTTTTATTTTAATTGATTGCCTATTGCATTAATCAATCTCATCCACCATCAATTATAATGTTATTTTGGAATAACCTAGAGCAGCAATGGACAAATAGACTTTGAATTAACATCCATTTTTATTGTGTCCTTTTTGGAGGCATAATTTTTGGATGGTTGCTTGTAAGCTCATTTATGAGGGTTCAGCTATGGTTTTTATGTGTTTTCTACCTTCCATAAATTCTGCCACTAGTTTTCAGGGATGGAGGTTAAAGAAATCTCTTGATTCAGACAGAAAATCTACAGTAGGATTGGTTCACCATCTCCTTAATTTCCTAAATTTCTTAAAGGCCAATTTACATGAATTCCTGAAAATATACCATGCACTGTTCCTAGTCAATGGTGCATAGTAATTTTCAGGAAATATATATATGTATATTTTCAGGAAACATATATACATAAATATATGTAGCTATATATGCAAATGAACTTATTTGCAGAAATATTAAAATGCTATATTGTATATCCAATCATAACTGATATAAACAGCCTAATTCATCAGTAGAATGTTAGACTGTGGGCAGAAGATGAGCAAGGTAATAAACAGAATGCTGGTATATTATGAAGTCAATTCCAGGTATCTCGGAAAATTAGAAGGCAGGAATGACATTATTCCAACTGAGTGGACCTGAAAGTTACAGCTACAAAAATCATCATCAACAACTGAAACTAGTTCGTGAAGTTTAGGAAGGAATAAACACCCTTCAAGAAATTAAGGCTCAAACAGCCAAAGTTATTTAGCAACATTTCAGTAAATCAGTGTTTTGTAATTTTTGTGTCCTCATTGATCACTGCCCTGTTAATGTTGGCCACTTTTAGTGAGAAGCCCCCAAATTCCAAGTGTGCCCAACAACTCAAAAATATGAGAACGACAGCACAGCAGGGCTTCTCCTGCTATTTATCTGAAGCTGTCTTTAACTAAGATGAGAATATGATGGAATCATCTTGGGTAATGTAACAAAGACAAAAACAAAAGCAGAAACAGAGATCTCTGTAGTAAATCAACCGGCATGATATAAAAGCAAAACACATTTAACTCAACTGAATTAGCAAGTTGAGTTTGAAAGCACTTCATTTTGCATGCTGGCACAAACAACTGCCATGCTTTCCCATCAAGACTGATCTTTTAAAGTTAACTAACATTCATCCAGCTATTATAAATGCTAGAGTTAAAAACAGTACTGCGGATTCCTTTTAGCTATGAAACTAAAGATAAATGGTGTCAAGTGAAGTGTGAGACATGTGGAGGAGAGGAAAAAAACAGACTTTAGCTTTGAGGAGTGCTGTAATTGAAGAAATAACAGTACCTAGGATAACATTGTCAATTGTTCTAATTTTGCCAGGGCTGTGTAACCAATTGCTTTTAACTACACTATTAAAATGAATCCATAGGCAATCTTTTATCTTAGGAAGTGTGAAAAAATCATTTTGCTAGATTTCTCACAGGGGGTATTAAAACAATGTTTTATTCATAGGTTAGCGTTGAAAGAGCAAAGATACATACATACATACTTGTATCATTTGCTCAGGAATACCTGAAATAGAAGCTGTAATAAAACTGGAATTGTAAGCAAAGCCGCAAAATTGCTATGTTTCATGTCATGCACATTTTATATACATAATCATTTAACATATAAACCAAGATGGGAGAAGCAGATTAATTCCCCTTGAGCCTCAGGTTCACTTTGGCTTTTTTCAGCCTTCAAACTGACTTCTAAAACAGGGATCTCCAACCGTGGCAACTTTAAGACTTGTGGTCTTCAACTCCCAGAGCTTTGCTGGCTGAGGAATTCTGGGAATTGAAATCCACAAGTCTTAAAATTTCCAAGGTTGGAGACCCTTGTTTTCACCTTAGAAATTCTTTTGTGAACTCAGGCATGATTCACCCATAATGACAAGTGCACCATCTTATTCCTTTCTATCACAATAGAAAACTGAGCTGCAAATTGGGAGCATGCCTACTCAGTCTCAAATATAGCTAAAGAATTTCACCCATTTCTTGGACAGATTGACTATGGAACTTAAGAAAAAGATATAAATGAATTTAACAATAGATGGCAGCTTTTTACCAATGGTTAAACAATAGAAACAAGAAATAGTGAGAAAAAGTGTTATGATGGCTAAAAGTAACACAGAGTTAATGAGAAGACAGGAATGGAAAATTGTTATATTTTATGGTATGATAAGAGGTATAAAAATATGGTTAGGAGATATTAAATAAATAATAGATTGTACTAGAAGAACTATGTACTCACTCAAGTGGCGCGTGAAATGATTTATAATGTAATTGATTGATAAAATGTAAAATAAAAAATATGTATTAAAAAAAGAATTTCATCCATTTCCCTCTTTACAGTTTCCTATACAGATCCTATTCAGAACTGTGACTCCTCCCAGCAGTTCAACAAAGGTTGAATGCCCCATTTTCTCAAGCAGAATATGGTTTCAAGGTGCACCTCCAATTGATTAAAGGTTGGATACTGTCCCTGGGGATTCCATTTATTAGTTGACAGAATCCAGCAACTCTTTGGTGCAGTATGACCTTTGCAAAATTGGCTGTGTTTTGTTCACCTTGAGAGCGTTAAAAACTAATGCTTGACTATCAATAAATGACAATATTTCAAGCTCAGTGTTGAAATGAGGGGTCCTTGGTGCTCTGAGCACTGATACTGTTAGCTAGAATGCAAAAAACAACAACAACCAAACAAGCACCAAGGACTCCTAATACTTGAGGGCCTGGATCCAATTCCCATTTGTCAACATACTTTTCATCGAAGGCCTATTGCTAATTTTTCTCACATAACATCCTTTAGACTGGCTTCAGAGTCTCTTGTAAGATTTATAGAATTGGTCCAAAATGTGCGAAATCTATACATTGCTGAGAAGTTTTCTTCCTTCCTTTTGGACATGAACAAATACTAAAGGGCTCAGATTTCCTTGTTTTTCACAAATTGAAGGGAAAGGACCTATGATTTGGACATACTACTTCCCAATAAACAGCACTTGAGCAACCCTATGTCCCTCTATTTAGAATAGGCATTAAAAACATGAATCATGTTTTTTTTTTTAAATGAGTGGACACGTACATTCAGGATTGGCTGGTCATTTTGATTAATTCTATATGAATTAATGATATGAATTTCTTCATATGTTTTCTTCCCCTTCATTATTTAAGATAAAAAGAACCCCTTGTCTTCCAATGTTTGGTGAAGATATATAGAGTGGATTTTGAATAAATTCTCTTCAGTTTAAAATATTATTTGAAGTATCTTTTTACATAATTATATGTCTTATACCTAAAATATTGAAACCTTCATACATTGAAAAAGCAAATTAAGACATATGCTAACTTAACTTTTGTGCCATGTAAATGGTAAACGCTTTTCCTCAGCTTTCATGTACCTTTTGAATCTGTTTTGAAGAGGCATTTGGCAGACTGTTATTATTGTGATATATGTATATATACTGTTCATATAAATATTTTGATTTTGCAATATGTTTTTTAATCTTTTGGTCACTATCCAAAATTTCATTGGTAAGAAGGGTAGGCATAAAAATATGTTAAATCAATCAATCATGCCCAATACAGACAAAAGAAAAAAACTGCAACTGGTATCCTGAAGAGCTTACCATGATGACAGGCATCATTTATCAGGGATGACATATTTGGTGACATGGCTGACCCTCCATCACTACTAGGTAGGGTCTCTAAGTCCACTTCTATGTATATTCATATTTGCCTTTGATCTTTCATACTTGTATCTCAGCAAGGTAAGGAACCAAAAATAGTTTTAGATATTTAAAACCCCTACTTGAAAGAATAGACCTCAACTGCTGGTTGTTCTCCTGGGTTCTTAACATATAAATTGTTGACAGAAATGCTAAGACAACACAGTTCAATTAAGAAGCCATTATATTGAATAGATCAGGTATCATATAAAGCAGAGATCATCAACCTTTCTGGCTCGATGGACTGGCAGTGGTGGTGGTGTGGATGATTTCACACATGTACCTGTCACTTGCAGAAATGGAGCATTGCACACTCACACACTCACCTGCCACTTGTATGGCATGGTTCCCAATGGCTGAGGCCTGAGACCAGGCTGTGAATGGGGATTGGGGAACCCCAGTCTATGGCTATACAATTATCTGAACGTATATTTTTTTGTATTTACCATATATGCATTTTATAATCGATTTTGTTCTGCTTATTTTATCTTTGAAACAGGATAAAATTGTGTTTTGTGTATTTTATTTTTGGTGTTTTTTTTAACATGGTTATAAGAGTAATCAATAAATGAGCTATCTAAATTGTTCTATGGTTTTAAAATTTGAACTCAGTTTTTGTGCACAGACCTAACTGAATCTCATTATTTATATAAAAATCTACACTGCTCAGAGGTCTTCATCATATATGAGCAACTGAAAAAAATACACCAATTTGTAAGAAATAAATTGAAATTTTGTTTAGAAGAATGTATGCAACCCAGGGGAAAATCTATCAGTGACAATAACCTCTGCAGACATTAATGTCATGCGATAGATTAACAGGGAATATGAAGGCAATTAGATGACATCTTAATTCAAACAAGAATTTCACAAAAATGAAGGCCACTAGAACCCATCAGCACAAGTTTAATGTAAATCAATAAATATCCACACAGAAAAACTATATAAAAATACCCTGGAGACTAGCTGTTGCATTTCTAAAAGGCTTCATTAATTAATAACGCCAGTCCTTAACCCTACTCATGGGAGAAAATATTAAACTGAAAAAATTAATACAATAATGGCAATTTGATATGTTTTGCATTTCAACATATCTTAATTACAATTAAAAATCCACATGTAGGAAATTGGCTATTTCACCACTGAAGCCTTATCACAGATAATTAGTTGCTGTATAGCCACCTCATAATTGAAAATATTGTTATTATTCCTCTACTGCAATTACCAAATAATACTAAATATCTTCTTGTCTAGAAGGCTTAGCCAATGTGTGAATATATTTGTGTTGCTTTATTGCAACCAGAATGTGGTTTGTCACTGTTAAAATAGCAGTGTTTGAAGGGCTTTTAAGGCGTATGGAATATTGCACAGGTAAACTTTTTTTTCAGAAGAATGAATTGTAATGCATACATTTTTTAAAAAATACATTTATTTATTATAATAGAACAAACTTTACCTTTACAAGAAAAATAAAAAATAAAATTTGAAATCTGAACTAAAGATACAAACTGAAAAGGACAAAAATCTAATATTTTATGCTGACCAAAATTACAAGCATACCAATGAATTTACTACAACAATATAACACAAAAATATCACTGTAATATTGTGTAATACTCAAGATATCAAAAAGTATATCACAAAATCTCTGCTGTAACAAGACATATTGCTCCATCCTTTGATTGGTAAAAAAATTGCCTTTTCCAAAACAGATAATTTGCACATTCTGACAAACAAACATTCCTTGACATCTGAAATAAAAATTGTTTTCCAAATTCTTATTGTAGAATAGAATAGAATAGAATATAATTCTTTATTGGCCAAGTGTGATTGGACATACAAGGAATTTGTCTTCGGTTCATATGGTCTCAGTGTACAACAAAGGAAACTATATATTCATCAGAAATCAATGGTAGTCATGGGGTACAAATAAGCAGTCAAATCATACGAGGAGACAATAATCAATATAAATTGTCAGAATACAAGCAACAAGTTATATCATAGTGGGGTGGGTGGGTGATGGAACAACAGTAATGCAGACTTAATGAACAGTTAGACAGTGTTGAGGGAACTATTTGTTTAATAGAATGATGGCATTTGGGAAAAAGCTGTTCTTGTGTCTAGTTGTTCTTGTGTGCAGTGGCCTATAGCGTCGTTTTGATAATAGGAGTTGAAACAATCCATGTCCAGGATATACAAAACAGACAAGCACTACAGAGGGTGATACGTTCAGCTGAGCGCATCATCCGCATCAAACTCCCCGAGCTGCATTCCATCTACAACAAACGCTGCTGAACCAAAGCTATGAAGATAGTGATAGACTCCAGCCATCCCAACAACAGACTGTTTATCACAATGTGATCAGGAAAGTGTTTTTGCTCCCTGAAGGCAAACACAGAAAGAATGAGGAAAAGCTTCTTTCCACAAG
>JAEANM010021210.1:0-11916 GCA_017656035.1 Myanophis thanlyinensis
AACCCGCCCGGACGCCCCGGACAGGATGTAAAAAGAGGACATGTCCGGGCAAAAGAGGACGGTTGGTCACCCTAGTATATGTCACCTCTTCAATCTATAGGGAATTGTTTCTCCATGGTGGTCAATATTTTAAGAAAAAGTAAGAAAGAGATAAACATCAATATTTCCTTTCACACCTACCATCGTCAAATTGAGGAAGTAGAATTTTCAGTAGAAAACTAAATGAACATAGAAAACAAAACAATGCCATGAATAACTGAGCATGCCTCTTTCCACTTTACATTAATTATATTTGAATAGGAGATGGAGGATATTTTTTAGCCAGAAAATTTAAGCCTGAGAGAGTGACTATATTATAAATACTGTATAACTTCCATTTTGCAAGCAAAGCCATGTATCCTGGCAGGCATGCGCAACACTTTTTTCTTTAAAAAAAAGTTTATGATATATGGAGCGGGTTCCTCATTCCTCTGTGCATGGCAACTTCTGGAACCCCTTGCTCTCGGTTCAGGTGTGACAACTGTTGGATTTGCAGCTTGTTGTGTTAAGCTTGTATTGGAAGATGTTTTTCCTGTATTAAGATTGCATATAGCCATCATTTTGCTGACAGCTTCATGGACATGTGACAAATGTGACAAAAGACTCTGCAACTCAGTGTCCAAGGTGTTGCTTAGAGCAGGAAGTCTCCAATCTTGGCAACTTTAAGACTTGTGAACTTCAATTCCCAGAATTCCTCAGCCAACTGGCTGAGGAATTCTGGGAGTTGAAGTTCACAAGTCTTAAAGTTGCCAAGGTTGGAGACCTCTGGCTTAGAGGGTCCTGTCTTCAGAGAAGGCATTCAGAAAGGACAGTATTATGACTTGCCCTTTTTCTGAATGTTTTGATAAATAGCTTTGGGTCTTGTTATCAATTCTAGCTATTAAAGTTCCTAGGAGAGTTTTAAAAGCTCCTTAACCATGCAGATGTTTTTTATGGTGCATCATCTGTAAGGCATGGAAAAAAGGAGGATTCATTTCTAGCCCAGACCAACTGAATTCCTTTAGGTACACTGATACTATTTTTGAAAACCAATACATTAAATGGTTTGCTGAGATGCAGCTGAAGAGAAGCATCAGGACAAGAGCAACGTCTATATGACTCACACTAAGTACAGAAGTGCCCAGTAAGCTCCACTGTGCTGCTGTTTATAATTAAAACGTTTGAAGTTCTGGGCACTGAAATGTTTCAGAGGGGTGGAAAGGAAAGGTGAGTTATTTCATTCATATAGTATAAAATCACAGCTTGTGGGCATAATATAGACAAACTTTCAAAAATGTTCTCAAAGGCAAAACAGCAACTTAAAAACCCTGCCCTGCCCAAGAACTCAGTGCTTGATTTGTGTATCTTAAGCAGCAGAGGACAAGGAATGGGTTGTTTTGATTTTCAAAAGATACAACACTGAAAAGTTTAAGAAGGGTGGGGACAAATTCCAGGGAAGACTTTGAGTACCTAAAAGCTGAAAGGCACTTTTTGAAAATGCAGACTTGCCTTAATGGTGTGATTTATAGATATGTGCAAACTTTGTAATGATCTCATTTTTAATTGTGACACTCAATATGTCTTGGGCAAAGAACACAAACTGTACAAGAACTTCCTAAAGGACAACAGTTTTTTTTTAAAGCATATCAGAAGATCAAGTTTGCCATAGTCACTGACCAGAAATACAAATCCAGACATACTTTTTTTCGCTGATAATCTACATTTCTGTATCTGACAGGGAACTGGCCTGAAAGGCTGAGCTTTATTATTATGACTATTCAACTGCCATGAAGGTACAGAATTCTCATTTTGAACATACATTCAGCAGCTCTGTTCAGAACACCCACATCTCAAATCTCATTCTTCCATTGAATAGTATTTATAGCAGTTACAAACAGCTCTTGTCAATAGTCCAAACTGTAACATTTGAAAACAGCATCCACTTTTCTTCATAGACTCTTGCTCTTCTTCTTCATGGGCTCGTGATTCCCATATAATCACTGGGGGTTTTTTTGGGGTGCTTTGTCTCATAATCTTTCCCTCATCAGAATTTGATTCAATACTAGGATAAATTTCTAACATGAATGTGTAGTAATAATTCCTATTTGAGAAGGAATTAAGAACTATCAGGAGCACTTACTCACTTAAGTGATCAGATTAATTGAAAATTGTAGCTGAAGACACAAGGGAATGACTGATAGCTCTTGTCTACAAAGAATTGCTCTAGGTTTACCACTTCTGCTCAGCGAGTATAATTTGTCAAAATCATAAATCACTGTAAGTATGCAAAAATATCAAAATTATAAGCCAAGCACCAAGATTCTCAGATCTTGCATTCTTACAAGTTTTCAACATGAGCATACGATATATCTCTACTGTGTTACCATGGATCCAAATCAAACAAGTTTCTAATGTAGCAGAAGAGAAGTTTTATTTTCTTCATGTCTCAATTGCTAAATTCCCTCATGCATCTGAAAACTTCCCTTATTTTTCTGAAGATGTAGAAACGTTACACACAAGGTTTTGGTTGCTGTTCATATTTATATTACAGAATAGGGAAAGTGCTGTTGGGCATAATTTTTAAAACCATATTCACACATTATTGTTAGATGTTTTCCTTTTAAACAAAGTTCTGGAATGTTGCTGGATGTGGTTTTTTAAAAAAGAACTTCATTTTTACTCATGTTTTAATTACAATGAAAAGAAAAAGAAAAAATTACAGATTATGGTTAAAAATGGATTTAAACAGCTGCATTCAAAGGACAGAAAAAAAAATCCCATTTACAACTATTTAAGCTCTGAACAGGTTAATGACAGCCTAATCTTTACATCAGAAATGACTTTTCTGAATTTGACTAGGTTATGTTCACATAGTGCTAACAAACAGGAATATTCCCTCAGGGTAAAACTAACTGGGTCAGTTGTACAATGCAAACATAACCAATGGGAAGCCTCTACTGGTATGATGAGTGAGAACTCATCAAATATCCACTTCAGCAATCTCCTAATTTTGACTGATGGGGCCACAGAAATTTCAAAAAGAATCTTGCTGGAACAGATCCACACTACTAAGAATATCCTCTCTGGACTGGCAGAGATAACCTCTGAGATATGTTGGACGCCATCCAAGTTGTCCTAATTGACTTCAGCCTTCAATCAAAGAGCTCCTCACTTTTTAAGAGCAGTATCTTATGGTCATATGATCTCCAGAGCTTCTGTATGACAAGATAAAATTTGAGGACCTGAGTCTTACTAGGTTTATCATTTGGAAGTGTGAAAATGCAATGAAATTCTTTTATAACATGGATCATCAATGTCGAAGTATAAGGACCCAAACTCTGATCAAAATATTTGCCACAGAAAATTGCAGGATGTGGGTAGTTCCCAGAAGAGGGAAAGGAACACCCTATCTGACATAATTGGTGATTATTTCTGATTTAGCTTTAGAACGGGCAAATTTATTTATTTTTTCCAAGGGACTGAGTAAGATGAAATGACGGAAGACAAATTAGTTGAACTTCAACAGCAAACTACTATGTACCACTGAATATGGACTAATCTTTATAATGAGTCAGGGTGACAAAACCTTTTTGGTTTAGAAGCTGCATTTGGATTTTGTGTTTTGTCTAGGCAGGAGGTAATTGGGGACATCATCAATGGATTGGACTAAACAAACTAAACAGTTTGGAGCTTTAAGTTTCTTTAAAAAAATTTTTTATAAGGGATAGGGACCAAACTTGTTGCCTTAGGGCTGCCTTGAAGAGGTTATAGTATTAATTTGGTCTTTTAAATCCCTGTAAAATAGGAAAAGTCACCTTCATTTTGGGGAAGTCTGCACCATCTTTGCTAGATTTAAAATATTTTTCAAAGCTCAAAAGGGGCGGGGAAGAATTTTCAATTTTGACCTACCCATTCTGAGAACTTTCAGGGTCCCAAATTGGGCCTGTGGATTGCCCAGTCTTGTTTAAACTTTTGCCACAGAATTATTATTGCAGCATTTTAACATGACTGCACCTGCCTGGAATATTCACCCATCATAATAAAATTGTGAAGGGATTTTCACCTTTATAAAAAAAAGTGTCAGATTTCACACTACTACAACATTTGAATATTTTTATACAGTTGTTAATTTTATATTTCAGGAACTCAAGCACTGTGTATTTTATTGTATATAGTACTGGACTGGAAAGTAAAAAAAAAAAATCCCAGAAGATGCAGTTCAATATTGTTGCCAAGAAAAATACATGGACCTAACCATGAAATCATTAGGAATCAAGATAGAATTGACCTTATTAGATGACAGTTTAAAAGGTTGTGTGAACTTTACTGGATGATGGTTCAACATGTAGTGTGAATAAAGTAAGTAAATGACCCCATAGACTTTGGTGGCACAGGTGGATGTGAATTTAACTCTTACTAAAGTACCAAGCATTTGAACTACATATAAATTTCACTAGTTGAAAGTAACCTTCTGAATGTGCCTAGGATTTTGAGTTGTGGTATATGTAAAGTAAGGACATAGACAAGAAATTTGGAATTATAACCATTATTCTACCTTTAATTCCTAACTGTCCTTACAGATTCGTTGTATGTTTATAAAACTAGAGAATGACTCACTGAGAAAGTTAGTACCATTGCTTTATAATAAGCATGTCTCAAGAAATCATGACTCATTCAACAAATGTTAAGATCAGGCCAGTTTCTATGTTGATCTATCTCAGCAAGTCAATAAAAGGGATAGTGAAAACTCAATTCTGGAATATCATAAACAGTAAGGATTATCTGGATTTTTTTTTTATTACAGCTTCTAATTACAATTAAGAAGCAGAGACCCTGAGATAAATCTGGTAGGCAAAAGATTAAAAAAAGAGACTAAGCGAATCTTGGATATTCTTTTGACTGCCAGAGTAGCCATCCAGATATGCTGGACTAGATCTTCTGTCAACCTTAGCTAGCCTAGTTCTGCTTTTCTTGAAGATTATCGCAGAAACAATTGATTAAAGAAGACTTCCCTGGCTCAATGCCTCCAAATGTACTGCAGTTATAGCTCCCAGAATTCCAAACTATTGGAGTCTCTGTCTGGGAATTACAGTTCCCATAATTTGAAAATATTTGGAGCACAGCTGTCTGATGAGGGACAGAGGGGGTGGTATATAAATCAAATAAAATCTAAATCTAAAATCTAAATCTACTATGCTTCTAAAGCTAGTCAACTCTCATAAACATAGAGATAATATTGGTATGCATTTAACCCTGCAGACTTCTTGGCATCAGGGCTCAAAATGGTTTGCCTCTAGTTTTTTCAGGATTTGTTTCAACTTCCCAGTTTTAGCAAACAACCATGCTACTACTCCCTGAAGGTCTCCTATCCAAGAACCAAGTTAAATGCTGAGAGATAGTGGCTCTACTTTTAAAGCGCAACCTCTACATGATGACCCAGTGATTCTTTGTTCTACATTTGGGATTACATACTACTGATGAAAGGCAGTTGTATGTAAGGTTGCTGCCATGATTTGCTCAGAGACCCTTAGCTGCTGCTTCCAGATGCAAAGAAATCTTTGAAACCAATGAAAAGATTGAAATAAAACTCAGCTGGGAGTCTATTTTGATTCTATATAAGCTAAGAGAACTATGATTGTCTTATTTTTTGCCTCAGGCAACAAAATTGATTAAGTCATTCCTGATAGATAGATTTTACACATACACTGTTTAAAATAATATGCTCAATTTAAAAATACTAGTGAAAATATTGTTAGCAGCAGAAATGAGTTACAGCAATCCAAACATTTTATGGAAAAGATTCCCCTGATTTGTTTTTTCTAAAAGCAGCAACATCTTTGATTAGGAACGTTCATAGCTTTGGTGTAATCCCAAAAAGTCTCTGTCCAATTTTGCATATTTTAGTGGGGGGGGGGGGGGAGGGGGGCATATAAAAGATGATATGTGACAAAACTCTTGCCTCAAAAGACTTTAGACTATTGTAAGTCAGACTGCTGAGAGTTTCAAATTAATCAGAGAAACCAGTTAGAAGACAATTAATTTGGGGCAGAATTAGAATTGTAGTCTTCTTTTTGAACCAGTGTCAGTATATAAACTGTTTGGTTTCAGTTAGATATGGATTTATCCTCAAACGAAATATAGCCAGGTCCAACCCAAATTGAATGTAGTATTTCTTCCTAAATCAGAAATATTTCATTAAGCCACTTACTTGCCATTCTCTTGTCACTCTTATTAAACACCCATTGCTTTATTGGTGTTTGATGTCATGATAAGAGTTTATTATGTGAGCAGGATGGCTGTCTCTCAGTACTAGCTGAATTTTGTCTGGGCTTTGAAGGTGTTTAACTTGGTTAGTTCTTGGAAAGGAGACATCCAGGGAATACCATGATTGTATGCTAAAGGAAGAAAAAGTCAGTTTGAGAATGACTGGATAAAGGTTAACTTAGCCTTCTCTAACCAAGTATCCTCCAAATGCAAACTGATATTTACAACATCGAGACAGTATCAGATTGGGAAAAATTAAGCCAACTGATTTCTGTGAAACAACTGGGAAAAATTAAGCCAACTCTTAAAGCAATTCTTCCAGCAGGTATATAATTGAGTAAGGTAGAACTAGTATATCCCAAAAGTTTACAATACATGTAATCCTCAATTTATGACATGTGAGACTGTTGTACCCAATTTTATGACTTTTTGTCATAGCAAAATACTATTGATATTAAGCAAATCACTGAAGATAATAAGTGAATCAGTTGTTAAGCAAATCCAACTTCCCCAACCCCTCATCCCTGCTGACTTTGCTTTCAGAAGTCAGCTGGGAAGGTTACAAATGGCTATCAAATGACTGGACTTCTGTAACTGTTACAAATGCATGCCAGTTGACCAGCACCTGAATTTAATTACATGATTGTGAGGATGCTATGGCAGTTGTAAGTGTGAGGAGTGATCATAAATAACCTTTTTTAGCACTGTTGCAATTTTGATGGGCCTCAATGAAGTTGAGAATTACCTAGCTTGTTTTAGCTGATGAGATTTATTTGTGCAGCAAAAAAACTTGTTTTCAACTAATAGTTATTGAGGGCTCCCAAAGCACGTATGGGTTTTATTTTATTTACATTTTATTCCCAGCCAAAGACAACAACTTTTGGAAAGTCAAGAAATGCCCCCAATGTTATTCAGCAGTAACATCCATCTAACTACTACAACTAATTTGTGCTATTGTGCCCTTGAAGGAGAATATATTTTCCAACTTCTTCCAAAAATCCTTGTTAATGTAGGAATACTGAAAATTCCCTCAAGACCTTGCTAACTAAACAGAACAGGAAAACAGAAGGCATTGTTTTCATTAGCCCAATGATTTTTTTATACATTGAGTCTGACACACTACAACCCACAATTATTTACAAATGAATGCTAATGTAAAATGTCTACTGTTATGATTATCTAAACTAGACAAACTCCTGCCCACAAAAACTTGTATGATGTATATCAAATTGCAAAAAGAGGGGGAAATCTTATCTACACCAGCCCATAGACATTTCCCAGTAGAATCATTTTCTGTAAAGATTTTCAGCAATCTGAGGATCCTTTGCAGTAAAAAAAGCTGATATGTTCTTATACTGAACATGACTAAACACAGATAAATTGAAATGTTGGGAGACCATATGAAAATTGTAGCAAGCTTTGGGTGAGCTTTAATTTATTAGTATGGCTTGATTTTCAAAGTGGCATTGCAATTACATTTCTACCATGTAGGCAGTATTCCCTCACTCAACTCTCTCTACATGTTTTGGGAATCAAATTTTCAGCGAACACCTGCAGTGGGCCAGGATGAGAAAAGTTAATTGAAAAACCAACATCTGATAATAAAGTTTTGGACTACTTAATTAAAATATCCTAAATGACTTGGAAAGACCATTTTCAGGTCAAAATACTCCAACATATAAAGTAAACAATGCCCATCCCTTTGAAATCATTCAATTTTGGCCTATTCTGCTTTTCAGTTCAATGAAAAAATCTCTCACACTACTACACAAAAGTGTCCCAAAACAGAGAGCTTTTACAAAATGACTTATAAAGGGTCAAAAATGCTAAAGCAAACATTCTAATCTAAATGGACTACTACACTCTTGGGGTCTCAGAGTATTTTTCACCCAGGAAACATAATTTATAGTCCATACAGAATAAAAATCTTTAATAGAATCTTGACCAAAACTACACTACTTTGATAGGAAAATGAAAAGTAAAGTAACAAAACCCCTACATTCAACAGGAACCCTTTAATAATTACCCCCCCTCCTTTAACTTAGAGAACCCAAATCATTGGAAAGAAGGGGGTAGAGGGAATATTGACAGGGAGGTGAAGGGCTGTAAAGATAAAAGAGAAATGGGCAAAAGAAAGCCAGGAAAAAGGGCAGAAAAACTAGAGAACTGTGCAGAGAAGACCAAATGGGAAGGTCAACGGCTTAAGAGATCGGGAATAAATGCAATAGAAAGAAAGCAGAAAATGAATGGAATATCTGCCCGACAAGGTTTTAGCGGAAAACAGGTACTACAGACGGGGGTGCCTATGCAAAAGTGTTGCTGGGGCACGTTGCAAAAGCACACTTCTCTCACACCTGCTCACGAGTTCACGGAGAAGGGAAGAGAGATTCCGCCCCTCTCGCTTTGCAAAGTAAAATGGGCTTCTTCAAAAAGAAAGAGGCGGAGGTGGCGCGCAAGAAACACCCGGAGAAGTCTCTCCTTACGGTCAACTGCGTCTTCTCGCTGCGCAGCGCTCCCCTTGACTCCTTACCTGGCCCGCTGCTGCTTAGCTGGGCATCGCTTGCAACATCTTCTCTCGTCCAGATGAACAGGTAGAAGCCACGCAAGTCGCGCCGGGGCAAAGAGCGGATGAAAAGGCGGCGAGCTCGCCTCCTCGGACTCCAGGGGACGCGCACGCGCGCTATCCCGCCTCCGGAGGGTGTAGCTGATCCCTCGCTGCTGTTGGAACGCCGGCCCGGGCAACGTGCGGAGCGCGACAGCTGCACCAATTAGTCCTAAAGGGGGGGAAATGCTTGCGGCATATAAAAAGGTTGCTTTCATTCATCCGAGCAGGCTTTGAGAACCTGCGTTAGAATGATCCGACCAGAAAAGATATCCAAAATGATTGACAACTTGCCGCATATTCTGCAAAGTTTGGATGCTAATCTGGAGGAGGGGGGGAAATGACTAACGATGGAGGGAGTAAGTTTATAAATTTATGAATGGGATGGATAAACAGAACGGACACACACACACCCCGTCTGAAAATATATATGAGCCCAGTTAAGCTGCGAGGTAGTTGATTCAGAGTGGTTCAAACAATACACATTTTTGTGCATGTAGTGCTCATAATCACTGCACATCCAAAGCCTGACCTGACATTGAACTGAATGAGATGATCACCTGAACCAATAGATCCTGGGTCTGGGGCAATAGCTTGTTCTCCAGTAGTTTTGGTTGAGGTTCTCCCTACCTCCCCAGCTACCTTCTTCAGTGGCTCTGGAAGATTACTCCACACTGGTCTTGTGAAAACTATATAGGAAATCAAAGAAGTGATTGGATTGGATAGGCTCAGTTGTCAGTATTCAAACGATGCAAATTACTTAATAAGTTTGCCAAGCAGCTTTGGGCAAATCATGATTAGAAACCATGATGGATCTATGTTCAGAAAGATCTTCAGGAAGATCTATTTAATGCATTCTAAAAAAGTTAGGGAAGTGCATACCATACTCTCGGTTTTGTGGTTTATTTGAATCAATCTTGACTTTCTAGTAACCGTGTAGACAAGTCTGTGTAGGTTTTGTGTAAGTTTTGTGTGTGTGTGTTTTCTGAAGAGGCTTGCCACTGACTTATTCCTAGGGCTGATAAAGAGTGACCAATCACCCAGCTAGTTTCGGTGCCTATGATAGTGCACCTCCTCTAATCTACGCCTAAACTGCTACACCCAAGTGGTTCTCATCCCTGGCACAGATAAAAGGATAAAGATCAATTCCTGATGATTTTATTGCCTATAAATAAAATGTTGTTCTCTCAAAATCTCAATCTACGGGGCGGTTATATAAATTAAATAAATAAATTCTCCAGTTTAGAATCTTGGTGTTTCTTAGTGGTCTTCCCTCCAACCTGACCGTACTTGGCTTTTTGAAATGAGTCAAGTTTGATTAGGATGGTACTACGTTGGTGTTTATTTAAATGGAAGTGCTTTCCATTTCACCATCAGATGGAGCACAGCTGGTCCTCATTTAGCAACTGCCTTGTTTAGGTACTGTTTTTGATTATGTTAGGGATGAAAAAATAATTTGTAACCAGTATTCCCAGCATGCACCTACATTTATGACCTTGCAGGAATGTAACTCAAAGAAAAGCTGAAGTGAGATAATAGGCACAGTCATGGTTTCATTCACTGTTCACTTCACTAAACGATCAAGTGACCAGTCCCAATTGTGACCACTAAACAGGCACTACCTGCATGATGTTCGTGAGGTAGTTCTCCTTCAGAACTTTAGCCTGTTCTATCACCATTCTAGTCATTCTAAGGACAAATAATTTTACAGTTGGATGAGTGAAGGAATCACTGGCATAAATAAGGCTACTTAATATTCCTATGTCAGAGGTGAGCTCCGAATTTTATATCCAGATTTTTTTCCTCCTTCTTTGTTGCTCTTAAAGGAGAACCTGTGGCCCTCCTGATGTCAGAGAAGTACAATTCATAGTAATCACCACTATCATGCTATTCACACTAACCTGATCAGAGTCAGAATCATTGCTGATTATGCAATACCTTAGCGGCCTCTATTTATTATGCAAGCTGGTAGCATATGTAACCTAAAAAAACCCTTGTGGGAATAAAGGCAGATCTATGTATTTTTATGACCACTGTGTGTCTTATCTTTTTGCGCAGAAGCTGAAAGATTTCTTCATATCTTGACACCAAGGAGAATTGGAGTTAAGATAAATCTGCAAGTTTTTGGATAATATCTGAAGTTAATGGGTGCCCTGCCTAAGCAACAATTTGACCAAAGGTTCAGATTTGTACAAAGCACTACATATATCATAGCATGGTGTGTGAAAATAGCCTAAAACTGAAACAAGGTTCTAAATCCAAAAACCATTTACTGTGCTTTTCCATGCAGAGAAACATGGAAGATACATATCCTTCTCTTTAAAGACCTCTCTCCCATTTATAGTAGACTTGCCAAAAGACCAGCAGTTCAGCAGTTGGTGTAACCTTTCAGATTAAACATTACTAGCTGACATATGTTGACCATACTGCCCTTATAGGCAAGGAGACAAACAGTGCAGATGTCTTTGGCTGCAGGTTATAGAAGAAACACACTAAATGATGAAGAAAATGGGTGGTAAAATCTTTTTTTGGAGGGGGAAAACCCAATCCTTTCATAATTGGGTTTTGGGAAACTGTTCCAGAATAAAAATGCAACTGGTGATCTCTAAAAAGGCCTTCTATGCAGTAGACAGAGACTCTCATTGAGAGCCAGGATAACTTGGCTTGGTGTACTGAAATGTTCAGATGAAGGTAATGAAAGGTTGAACTGTCTTGAACTGAGACTGTTTGAAAGTGTTGTACTAGCAGAAAAATCTGTTATATGAAGTCCTAACAGAATCTATTATCTTGAATCCTTCATAACGCATCTGAAACCAAGATGTATAGCAAGCTGTGCTTAACTTTCCAAAATCTTGACTCAGATGTTTCATTTTCCCCAACATATAACTCAATTGGGATTAGCTAACAGTTCTTATTTGGTATAACTTTTTTTTTATTTTTTACATACCATCATATATCATTTCAAATATCATTTTCTCCAAGTATTGCCAAAACTTTTTAACTTTATCACATTTATACCACATATGTTCATA
>JAEANM010021211.1:0-11916 GCA_017656035.1 Myanophis thanlyinensis
AACCCCGCTAAGTATTAGGCCAGACCGGCTTGTTGGAATAAATGGGTTTTTAATGTGCGCCGGAAGGTCCGCAGGTCCGAATCTCCGGGGGCAATTTGTTCCACATGGAGGATGCAGCCACAGAGAAGGCTCGTACCCTCGGGGCTGTCAGATGACATCGTCCTGACAGTGGAACCCCAAGGGGGCCTGCCCTGTGGGACCGTACCAGTCGGCTGGAGGCTGACGGTGGCAACAGGTGGTCCCATAAATACCTGGGTCCCAAGCCATGGAGCGTTTTAAAGGTGAGTACTAACAGCTTGAATTGCACCCGAAAGGCCACAGGGAGCCAGTGCAGCTCGTGCAGGAGAGGTGTAATATGGGAGCGCCGAGGAGCTTCCACAATCACCCGCATGGCCGCACTTTGCACCAACTGCAGCCTCCGGATGCTCTTCAAGGGGAGCCCCATGTAGAGAGCATTGGTGTAGTCTAGACGGGAAGTCACAAGGGCAGAAGTGACTGTACGGAGAGCGCCCAGATCCAGAAAGGGTCGCAACTGGAAGATCCTACGGACCTGATAAAAGGCCCCCTGGAGATGGCTGCGATATGATCTTCCAACGAAAGCTGTACATCCAGGAGGACACCCAAGTTGTGAGCCCTTTCCGCGGGGGACAAAATCTCACCACCCACGGCCAGCGATGGAATAAGCTGGCCGTATCTGGGCGCAGGAAACCACAGCCACTCAGGCTTGGACGGGTTGAGTTGGAGCCTGTTTTGACCCATCTAGCTCCGCACGGCCTCCAGGCAACAGCCCATCACTTCGACAGCTTCGTTGGGGTGGCCTGGGGTGGAAATGTACAGCTGAGTGTCATCAGCTAAGTATGTATGTTAGCTAGCTAAGGAGACATGACAATTCTAGTTATCAAAGTACTCTTATGGTTATCATTTTTTGCTTGAACATTCTATATTCTACTAGAAAGGTGAACCTCTAGTACAAAACACACCATTAAATTAAGTAACATTCCTGGTAAGTACTATAACTAAAACAATTGAAGTGGCTGGGATTGTAATTAAACAATATCTGAGGCACCCAGATTATATATTTTTAAAACCCCACCTTTATTATTTTATAAGTAACTCAAGGTGGCAAACATGCACAATGCTCCTTTCACCTCCTTTCCAACAACCGTCTTGTCAGGTGGGTTGGGCTGAGGGTCCAAACTGACTGGCCCAAAGTCACCCAGCCAGCTTTCATTCCTAAGGCAGGATTAGAACTTGAGTCTTCTGGTTTCGAGGCCACAGCTGGTGCTTCAACTAACAATTTAAAACCATTTCATTCTAGTAGTAAAAGCTATTTTTTCAACATGACCCACACTATTTCAAACAAGCATGCTGTTACCGATTCTACAGGTAAGAATTACTTCATTTGCTTTGCTGAACTTGCATAAATAGAACATGACAACAATAAACAAATCTGTAATTAAACCTAACATCCACATTTTGACTGGGGGCACCAGTTTTGATGGAAGACTTTCATGAGGAAACTGCAGTCAGGAAAACTGTGGGAAACCCAAGGCCTTCTCTGGACAGTAATAAACTCTTTGATTCAAGCCTTGTGCTCCCATACCTGGGCAGCTGCTGTAACACATGTTCAGATCTGTTCATGAATCTCCTTAGCTGGTATCTCATGTTTTGATGATCTTTTGTGTTGGGAAATAATTCAGAGTTGCTCATTAAAAGTACTGCAAGGCTTTAACTACAGTTAAGTTATATTCTTACCCTTGTAGGTTCGTAGGAAGGACTTGATAGATCACTTGCTTCCCAAGATATCACCCCTGCTCGTTCCTCCATACCTATCAGCAGAAAGAAAATGCATGTCCTGTAATAAAATGCAAAGACTCAAAGAAGTCATGAGTTTAAATTACGCTCAACTTTCAATCTCCTGAAAGAGTTCAGAAGAGGGTAGTTTTCTCCTGACTACTCACACCCAAATTAGATGGCAGTTTATATTAAGTGAGGATAGATTCTGAAAAAAAAAAATGCTTTAAGCTTAGTTACACGAATCACATTTGCCTATTGATAACTATTAAGGCAATTTGAGAAGCTCTTCTTTGTATTTCCTTTCCATCTGTTTGCCACGTAATAATAGTATCTGTGATCTTACATACTGCAGAATAAAGCTTGATTGCTAGTCATTCACAAATGCTATAAAACTCAGTATTTCCATGGTATATAGAGAGCTGTGGTGGTGCAGCGGTTAAAATGCAGTATAGCAGGTTAATTCACTGCTCACTCCAGTTCAAGGTTGACTCAGCCTTCCATCATTCCAAGGTCATTAAAATGAGGACCCAAACTGTTGGGGGCAATATGCTGACTCTGTAAACCGCTTAGAGAGGGCTGTAAAGCACTGTGAAGCATTATGTAAGTCTAAGTGCTATTGCTATTTCCTTTCTCTCTTCTCTATCAAATGCGTTTTGGAAATTCACAAAGTTTGGCAAGGGAAAGGTTTAATGGTATGACTATGCTGATTCATCTCCCGCTGGTTGTCTTGCATGCTTCCTGGGGCTCTGGATCAACTCTGAACTCAATTCCAAAGAGATGCCTCAGAAAACTGAGGATGTGAATGACATTCCTTCAATCAGGGGTGTTGTTTCTGGGATGTGAGACAGTTGCAGAAACCTGGGAAAAGGTGTGACTTAACTTTAAAAAGCTGGAGACAAGGGTTCTATGTGAGCTCTGGTGTACCATTTTGCAAAAATAACCAAAGTGCCACCTAGTTCTACAACATGCCAAGAACAAAAACTTCAAGACAGTAATTCTCTGGATTTATATCCATCATTTGTTTTAAATCAGTGTTGAACGGCTTTACTTTTAAACTCCATATAGGAGTTTCCTCTAACTTCATGGATACACAACTGAACACTTGTGAGTAAAAAGGATGTAACAACAGTGCTAAACATGACACAAAATGACACAAAATCTTCTAATAAATTGCATGACAAATGATTTGTTTTTGAGAATAATCTTTATACAGTAATGCCATATGCAGGACTTACTCAAAAAGCACAAAGAAGTGACATTTGTTCAGTCACAAATACAACTCCATAACTTACAAAAGCAATAGAATCTCATCACATGATTGGTACAATGGTAACTTTCTACAGCATTTCTCAGAGCCACAGTCCACTATCACTTTGCCACATTTTACAGCTGACAATGATGTAATAAATTTATTGTACTTGATCCAAGAGTGAGGAAGTGTGGCTGGCACCAATGTAGAGAGAAATCACCTTTGGCATATTCTTTTCTCCATAAAGGAAAGGAACCACCACAGCAAATGCAAATATAAAGATCTTTCGTATTTCGAAGCAAAGAAAGAAAACAATATGTCTATGGAGATTCTCAGTCAGCCAGTCATGGTTGTCCCAAAGATGCTTTTTCACAAAGCGACTTGGACTTTTCCAGTTGCCTCCTGAAAAAACACCTTTGGGGCAAAGAACACAATACATTTAAAAGACTTGCAAAACCTACAGTACACACAGACTCACACTGTTTAGAGAAAAAATAATGCTACAATTAGCACCTATAGCTCATATAGATGCAAGTAAGATTCCACTCCCATGAAAACTTCTATCAAACTCACTTCTAATATCAAATTAGTAGGACTGTCTTTCTTTCTCTTGGGATCAAAATTCAAAACAAAAAATACCAAATTCTTAGATAGGGAAGTTAGCAGAGAGAAAAATTGTGGTTATAAGGACAGGAATCAGATAGTCAGATGTTCCTTGGTTTACTTAACAACTTTTACAAACTGGAGGAAATAAGCCAAAGAAATCATTTCACACTCACACAATTCTCATAATCACATTTAAGGATTAAAACCCATTCAGTAAGTAATTTTCTCCCTAAACCGAATAACTGGTTTATTAAGTGATCGTGCAACAATCAGGCTATGGGAAAATGAAAAGCACTGTCTATACATTTTTGTTTCACACACGACTCATTATTTTACTGTAATAATCTTCAGGTGATGGGGTTTTTTTTACATCTTAAAAACATTATGATTTGAAAATAGTTTTTCAGTGTCATGGAAATAATGATAATGTCAAAGTAATGCTTTCTTTACTGAATTGCTTTATTATTGCATAGCAAACCAGACTCAAAGATGTCATCATGCCAAAAAAAGCCACTGGTTTTGCTATCCAATCAACTGCACTGGACTCAAATAACAAACTTCCCAACGAACAACTTTCTATCAAGACTCCCAATAAGGATTTTCTAGAAAAGCTGTGAAATCCCATCTGCTTATTATTTTGCATTTTCATTGGACTGTTCCTAGATTTTGTCTTTACAATAAATCAGATTTACTTATGCAAGCTACCTAGATTTGTTTTTTTGCCTTTGTAAGCAAGCCAAGAATACTTTAAAAATTGATGCTCTTCACAGGTTGTAATAGGACCTAATAGAAAGTGACGTAACAATACTGCTATCAACTGTTTTGGAGCCTTCAGCAGCCCTCCTAATGTGGAAACAAAACTCATCCCTCCTTCCCATTTGTCCCCGCCCCTCAACTGCTTTCTGCAGATCAAGGCCTAATTACTACAGAATAAAATCAAACATAATGGTCTAAATGATCTTTGACAGGAGCATGCATGCATGCATCAAAAACCCCAACAAAAAGTAGTCCATTAAGTTTACTTAAGATTTCAAAATTCCTCCATTCCAATGAGAATTCTTTTAAACTAAAGCAAATAAACAGGAAAAAGTATGCCGAGCAATAATAGTATTAACAAAATAAATTTTCAAAAATGGGAAAAAAGAAAAAAGGCTATGCAAAATTATTTCAGAAATAAAACATTCCCCCCAAACTGACCCAACTGCTCACCCTCTTGTTCCTGGGACACTTGCACTCCAGCAAGAAATCAACTGGGGACAATAACCCCCATCAGCAATCCTCTGTTGCAAATCAGATACAGATTTATGCATCCGATGCTCATTGTTTTCTTTTATCATCCCTATGAATGAAACACTCACCACTCTTCAATCTTCAAAGGCTTTAAATATTAGGGATGTAACATCTGAACATCTTTATTCCCAACTATCAATTCAAAGTCTTTTTAACAATTCTTTGAGTTTTAAGCTCAAAACACATTAATACCAAGTTAGGATTGTAATGTCTGGACTTTATTCCTACCAAAGCAACTGCAACTCATTACTGAACTTTCTTTGAAGTGCCAGATATAACCAAAACAGAATTTTCTATTATATTGATTATAAAATCAAAATTTTATATTGTTCAAGGTCAACTTCCATTGCTTTACAAAAGCATAACATCCATGCTCATTATCTCAAAGCTTAAATGAAATTAATGTTAATTATGTTAACTTTCTTCAACTTCTTATAAAAATAGATTATTTGCATAGGAGCTTCAATCAATTCTTCCAAAGCTTTTAGTAACTGCAAAATTTCAAAATAGTAATTGGACTATGATCCCTAATAACCAAATATTCCAAAGAAGCTGAATGAATGAACTGCCAGACAGTTAAAAATAAACATCTTCATCTGAAGTAATGTAAACAATTTAGCAATTGAATTTTCCCATACTGAGTTTTTTTGTGACTAAAATGGTAAACATCTTGCCAAATTAATTCCTATCAAAGTTAAGGGAAATATGCACGGGACACAGGGCCAGCTTTCCTTGTTTCATCCCAAGGAGATCTTTATGAAGCATCTGAGTTCCTATGGAGGAAATCCTCAATTTATGAACACAAGTGAATCTGGAATTTTAGTCATGCATTGTTGTCGTAAGTTGAGTCATGTGACAGGACTCAATTTTAGAAATGTTTTCATGACAGTCACTAAGTGATCCACCTGGTTTTTAAGTCTGAATCCAGGTTCTCCAATGGGTGTTTTTTGCTGGAAAATCGTAAAAACCTTGCAAAATGTGATCCTGTGGCCATAGGACCTCTACAACTGATTGTAAATGAGAGCTGTTTGCCAAGTGCCCAAAATGCCATTGCGGGGCTATCAAGGTGGTAGAGAAGATGGAACATCCAGGATGGGTAGTAAGTGATTTTTTTTTTAGTCCCTCGTAACTGGTTAACTAACTCTTTGCAAGTCAAGGATTAACTGTCACAAGTGTTTTATAGGATGCCATTATCCTCCCTGCTGACAGGCTTCCTTGAAGAATACAAAACTTACACCAAGATAGAGCCAGAAAACAAATACATAAATTAGAAATACAAAAGAATGTGATTTGATCAGAAGCCAAAACATTCTTAATTTTTTTTCTTGCTAGTCCCGAGACTTTGTTTTGAAATTTCAAGTGTAGTTTGTTACATTTTGAGGGTGAGAAGGTAATTAAACTAAGGTCATAGTTGATGCCTGTAATTTCTCTTGCCTTTGGTTCTATCTGAATCTTATGCCCAACACTAATGGAACAGGTTTTTAAGATCACAGGATCCAGTGTTAAATTTTCTATTCTTTTTCACACGTCTCTCTCCTTAGAAGCCATCCTGCACTTTCCAGTTCTATTGCTTCTATGTTAGAGGTGAGGTGGGTTATATCTTACTTGCTTATTCTGTTTCATGGAGTTCTTCTATATCCTCCAAGACGCTTGGGTACAGTTGTTCCCTGCAAGCAGATGGAGACAGCAACAAATACAATTTTTTTAATCGTAACATCCCCACGTGAGGGGAATTTACAGGCTCAAAATCCTAAATCTTTCAAGAAAAATAAACAAAACCTACTAACAGACACTGTATTAGTTGTTACTAAGTGCTTAAATCTCAGGTGATGTCAAAATAATTGTGCAGATATTAAAATTACAATTTAGTTCAGCCCTATGCTTCATCTGAATGAAGGAGAGAACCCAGTTCAAAGGTCTTTTTCTTCACAACCTGGTTCCCAACAGTTCTTAAGCTTCCTAGGCAGCCAGGCTAAAAAGCACAGCAGATGGGAATCTGAGAAATGACCACAACTCCCAAATATCCAAATGAGTGCCAGGCCAGGGAAGGCTGGATTAGACTCCCCTCTTAGAAAACAATACACCTTTGCAACCACACTTAATTCCACATGAAATACTTAGAGCACATAATGGGACCTGGATTATTTTCTTAATATTAAATACTGTTCTTTTTAAGCAACTGGCTTCTACCTGGTATGTTAATTACTGTTAAGTCTTAAGCATGTTAATATCTGTGTTTCTTTGAAATACAGTATTTCTATTCTGGTATAAATGAGAGAAGCAGCCATCAGTTAATTATAGTATACTTCCAATATTCAAAGTGCCACCAAAATCAATACCAAAGCACTCTTTGGAAGTTAAAAAGTATTGTGATTGCTTAAGAACTAAAATTATACCCACACCATCCGCTCACACTGAATCTCGCAATAATATTAAAATCTGAATGACAGAAAACAAGGAATTAACTTTAGTTGCTAATGAATCCACACTTGCTTTTCTTTGGCAGTTTGTAATAGAAAAAGCAGAACATTGTTCTTACAGGGAAGGGCATATACCAGACCTTTAGCATCACTAAACAACAAAGGCTATAAACATATGCTCTATGTATGGCAATTTTTCCAATTTAATATAATATCCAAAGTTCAACAGCTTCAAGACATCTACATTAGTGAAGTCACAAGGCAACCAATTTACAAGAGAAACCCAGAAGCTGCTTGGTGGATCATTGCTCAGTAGCAACCGATGCTGGCTGCAGAAGAGGATTTACTATCAATTCTGCTTTCATCTACCCAATGAAAGTTATCCAGAAAGATTGATCCTTGCTATCAACTCAGACAAGATCTCAGACTGATCAACTGCTTTATCCAAAACTGCTTAAATATGCATTATTGAATTTTAACCAATCAAAATTTCCAACAATCAGAAAAATCCTACAGTATCATCAAAGCTAACATAGATAAACTTTTATGTACCATAATTTACTTTGGCAAATATTTATATGCAGAGATGTAAAAGTAATTAAAAGTATTCATATTTTAATAATTGAAATTTGCAGCAAACACCGATAAATCTGATTCAGTTCTCAGTTATTAAGATACCTGAAAAAAAAATTCTTTCAAGAAGGCTTTCCAAAAGCCTTTTAACATCAAAACTTTTAAAGCCAAGGAGCAACGTTTTCCCTTTTAATTGCTTTTTTAATTAAATATTTTCCAACAATAATTGGGACTTTTATTTAAATGAATATATATACACCACACACTTTCCTATCTTGATGCAGAAAAGATCTCATTATGTACACTAAATTCAACTAAACAATTTTTCTAAAATTAAAAATAATGAATAACTAGATAATCAACCATGTAGCATCATAAAGCAGTTCCGCTAAAGAAAATTCCCAGGGAAACAAAAAACAAATGATAAGCCTTGCAATAAAGTAAAATTCAGTTCATCAATCATTTTTCAGTCTGTAATTTTTCACTATAATTTTTAGTTAGGATGGCTGACAAGGTCACAATCCTATATTCAAACAAATATTGAGAATCAGGCTGGATTTGACTTAATTTTGATATAGTAAAACAGCTTGATTTAAGTCAACTTGACTTAAGTCATAATTTTTAAACAGCAACTATCATCTCTGTCCCGCAGCGGCTCCTCTTGACCCTGTTGACTTGAGTCCCAATATTGCAGAATATACAGCCTCATGCTACATAACTACGCTCCATCATGCTGAATAAAGTAAATTATGAATGTACCTTAAATAGAAAATTATATTTTTACTCCAAAAGCATATTATTAAAATAAATTAGATAAAAATAAAAAAATCAGATTTAAATAAAAAAATCATAAAAGAGTTTTTATTATCCATTCTGCTGAGAATAAATTCACTTAAGCATTTGTTTCTTGCAGGTACTGCTGCTATATCTTTAAAGAGAAAAATTGATATTGCTTTTTTCCATGCTTTTTGTAGTTAAAAAAACCAACACCCTGCCAATAGCAGCTAACATGGCCTTCCTCAGATCCCTATTGAAAAGCAGGTTGTTCCCCAGCCCACCAAGTTCATTATTTTTATTGCGGTTAGATTTTTTTTAAAGTGGTGCGCTACATTTGATGGACAATACACAATTTTACAATGAAAGTTACATGAAAACAAAAATATAAATAGCATTATATACAGTATATCACAGGAGTATATCCCCTCACATTTTATAAATATTTTATATCTTTTCATGTGACAACACTGAAGAAATGACATTTGGCTACAAATTGTTGGCAGTTTAGACATTAATGGCTGTATGTTGCGTTATTTGGAAAGGACAACACATTTACACTGTTATACAAGCTGTATACTCACTACTTTACATTGTAGCCAAGTGTCATTCTTTAGTGTTGTCACAAGAAAAGATATATTTAAATATTTACAAAATGTGAGGTGATGTACTCACTTCTGTGATTTATTGTACACACACACACACACACACGTGCCTCAATTTCTTTGGCTTATTAATAGCTTGCTCCCTTTCTGCACTTTAAATGAAGTTAAAGCAGTGTATATATCTATGTATGAGGGCAATGCTAATCCTTTATTTTTAGTTTATTTCATTGTTTTATCAGAGTAAAACTGTATAATCTGTTGCTTGATGGCATTTCTGGCTTCCACAATAATATACTCAAGAATTATATTTCATTTTTTTTAAAAAACTACGAAAATATACCGCACTATTAGGAAGAAAATTATTTGATGAACATTTCATTGCATGAAAAACCAAGTCACGCATGTAAGGTTGAAAATTATCTAAATGCAACAAGCCATATAGCATGTTTAAGAAACTATAAACAAAATTTCTATATACAATTATGATTAATCACCCTATGGATAGGAAAACCAGGTGTCAAGTGCTATACAACTCTACACTGCCAAATATATTATAAATGACAGGGAAAGAATTAATCTAGAAGCCGAAGAATCCTAATTTGAAATTTTACCAGTATAATTCAGTATGTAGCCTTCAAGATTTTGTTTATTCAAATGTAATACAGGGGTGATTGGTAATATTTTCAAGGAAGGATTGAAAATTGATGTAATTTTTCCCAATTAATTGCTGACAAGCTGAATACATGTCTTACATAATTGATGTGAAGTTTTTGGATAGAAAGAAATTAGCATTAGAAAATACTAAGAGCTAAGAGATCTCTGAGAGTTAAAGCCTGGATTCCTTGGAAGAGGAGGAGGGCAGGGCTGTTCACTGGATTAAATACACATCATATACAGTCTAAGACCTAACTAACCTTGTATCTTTCCCTTTTCACTCCTACTACCTCATATCATCATCATCATCATCATCTTGCCTTCTTTTTATCCAGATTTGTTCATCATCATGAAAACTCACTAGTTGCAACAGATTCCATTTGGCTGGTTTGTTTGCGAAAGAGCCTGACTGATACTTGCAGATGGGGGAGTGTCAACTGATTTAGTAGTTGGATAAGCTGAGAGGCAAAACATTTTATTTAATTGGCTATTGATAGGATTTCAAGTGAAATAACATACTAAGCATGTGGAAATAAAAATCTACTGTTCGTTTTATTTTCAAGATTTTTAAAAAACATATTTCCACACAATGTCAGTCAGCACGTTAAATGCTGATTATTTTGCTATGTGTGTTTAACTGAAAGGAATTAAACTATTAAAACAATTTCACCAATTGCGGCTGCTTAAATTTTTGACACTAACTTCTGTGAACATAAGTTTAGTATTTAAGAAACTAAAGCACTACTATGCTCTAAATGTAATTTCCCCACACTCATATAATCAAACTTCCTGCATTTTTCCACAATTGCGATCAAAGAAAAAAACATGTTCAACAGCTGTTCATCAAATTTTCAGTGAGGCATTTGGCTTCTTGTTTTAAAACTAAAAGTTGAAGTTAAAATTACAAGGATTCCGCAAGGGAGTGGATATAACAAAATGCAAGTAAAATTCTCAGGGAGATAAAGGATAGTCAACTTTATTCAGGACCACAATATCCTACAATACTCTCCGTTGTAGGAAGCCGGGAGAGGATCAAAAGCTCCTGTCATAGATAGATAATAGAAACTAATGTGGTTAATTCTATTGGACAAGATATAAAAAGTGCATGTTCTGTAACAAAATATAACACATGCTGTCTCAAGAACAGATTCATCCAACTCATTTAAATTTTCAATAGCTGTTCTTCTCTGGGAACATTTTCATTTCCTGAAGTTCTGATTTATTTTCTATACAGATTTAAATCAATTTAATTTTTAAATTTCAGGTGGAATGTTTTGATTACAAAAAATGGATTAAGCATGTTTAAATAACACTGCATTCATAATAAATGGCATATATCTTCAACAGACATCCCATCCCCCTTTCTCTCCTAAATTTAAATTGTAAACCTTAATGTATATTTAAAGTGTAAATTTAATGTGAATTTAAAGTATACATTTTCCTAAATTCCAATTGTAAATTGTAACTTAACTTTAAGACCACAAGCAGTTACACAAAGCATTTCACTCCATATTGTACTATGTATGATTATGTGATAAATAAAATCTGAATCTGAATCAGTTAAAATGTACAATATTAATTAACTCCAGACATAATTGTTTTTCACATAAATTTGGGAATATTTTCCCCATCTGACAGAAGTAGTTTGTTGTACCTACTTACTTGCAAAGATTTTAACATGTCAAATACAAGTGGCTCAATTTTCTGGCTGTTGTATGTAGTCTTAACAATTTCACCTAGCTGCAACTGACAACTGGAAATCAGGCTTCAATACTTGTGTAAGGATTTTCATGTATTTGCAATTCTGGACTTATTTTTGGCTATTTGTGCATAAACGATTTTTAAGAGTTGGGATAAGGTTGTTTATATGGTATACAGTGGTACCTCTACTTACAAAGAGCTCTACTTACAAAATTTTCGACTTACAAATTTTTTTTCGAGAAAAAAA
>JAEANM010021212.1:0-11915 GCA_017656035.1 Myanophis thanlyinensis
GTGTTGGTACTCACCTTTAAAGCGCTCCATGGCTTGGGACCCGGGTACTTACGGGACTGCCTGTTGCCACCATCAGCTTCAACCGACCAGTGCATTCCCACAGGGCAGGCCTCCTTGGGGTGCCACTGTCGGGCCGATGTTGCCTGATGGCCCCGAGAGTTCGTGCCTTCTCTGTGGCTGCGCCCCTCCCTATGGAACGAGCTCCCCCTGAGATTCGGACCATTACTGACCTCCGAGCTTTCCGACATGCATTGAAGACTCATTTTTTCCAGCTACCCGGCCTGGCCTGATACCTCTGGGTTATTTTAAATGTTAGTTTAATTTTAAATCTTCTCGGCTTAATTTTTTAATTTAATTGTATTTTAAATTAGCAGCTATTTAATTCTTTTAATAGGTTTTTAGATTTGGTCATGTGGGTGTTATGTTATGTGGGTTTTTAATTGTTGCACACCGCCCCGAGTCCCTAGGGAGAGTGGGTGGTATAAAAATTCAATAAATAAATAAATAAATAAACTCCATTTGGTTGAAGTGAATTGGCACTTTTACCAAGAGATGCTGATTGCAGTACAGTCAAGTGGAATCTAAAATTCCTCATGCCAATACAGACCTAAGACTCTTGGCTTCCCCTAGTCTTCCCCCTGTGGTCCATCCATGCTTAGTCAATCCAGCATCAATGAGATGGACCGGTGAAATTCTACATTTGGGGCAAACCTTGAAGTTGTCAGGGTGCCAGTAGAAACCTGATTCCAAAATGCTCTGTCCTTCAACAGTCGATTCCTCCCTCCCAATTTCCCATAATAAAGATATAAAACTTTATTGGCCATTTGTCCCTTCCCCAATTGACAGAAGACACCAAGTCAAAGCTGGTGGATCTGACACACTTGCTCATTTAGAAAGATCGAGTTGGAGTAAGAGGCAACTGGACAGAATGTGGAGCAGAGGAAGCAATGGCTAAGAGTGACAAGAATGTGATCCATGACCAAAGAGGGTGAAAAAATGGAAGCTTGTAATAGTTGAAGACCAAGGAGGTACCTCCAAAGAGATGAAAGAAATGAGAAGTGGCAAAACAAAAAACCAGGTGCTAGAAAATTGGACAAGAGTGGGTTAAGGAATATATAGAAGAAGATTCTATGGCAATTAAAACAACAGCAGTTGATAGTAATCGTTATGTACTGAATGTATTTCTGATATGTTTTTATAAAAGAAAAACCAGTAAATTCCGCTTGCCGTGTGGTTGTATGACAATTAGATTGTAGTAAATTGTCAACATAGTCCAGCAAATAAAATTGATGCCATTTCTGGAAATGGGGAAAAGTTGTTTTTATAGAAAGGGGAAAATAATCATGGTGAATTGTCTCTTAATGCAAGTCATGTTCATGCTGTCCCAGCATATTAAGTGGCTCGAGATACATTCTCACTCTGAATGTTTCTTAGAAGTTTATTTCAATTATAGATTTTTAGAAATGTTCTAAGGTATAAAGGGACAATAGGAGGTTGATTGCCATGAATTTTATGAGGTTAGATGGGAGTCTTTAAAAATATTTTCATTATAACTCAGTTGTAATGTAAGAGAATAGCCAAAGGTAGATTTCCTCTTTTTATCCTAGAATGAAAATTCTAGATAAACCAGTGATGAGTTTTTGGGCTAAATGGCCCCGGTATAGTGGTTGGTTGGTTGGTTGGTTGGTTTATCCTGACATTTATCTCGTAGTAGTGACTGACATCTTTGGTGGTAATTGCTTTGTGGTATATTTGTCAGCTGCTCACAGGTAGCACAGTTGCCAGTGAAACTTCAGGATAAAAATAAACGAGACCACTGCTCAAATCAATGAATCTCTGCTTCATTGATACCAGTTATGAAAGCCTACCCTGGAATTCTAAACAGTTTGCTTGGAACTTGACATTTCAAACATTGTTTGATTTTTATAGAGTGTGCATGGGTTGGTCAGCCACAATTTTATTTGCTTGAGCTATAAATTCAATAATGTAACAATGAAACTTGTTCTATTTCATATGAATTATATGTGTTTTGATAGATGGATATTGTGTGTGAGAGAAAGAGGGAGAGAGAGATGTGTATAAAGCACCTCTCTATGAGATATTAGAACCATCGTCTCCTTTATGAGGCTCAGGAGGTTTACGTATTTTTCATATTTAAACACTGTCCATCTCCTTCATAGTGTGACTCTGGGTGTGTGTAAAAGAAGGAGATAAAACACGGTCATGGACCATGATTTATTATAGCTAATGTTTTGGGGACTCACTCGTCCCCTTCACCAGAGTGAATGGAATAAAGTTCATTATTTGTCAGTTGGTGTGTTCTTGCTGCTTGCCTAGTATCGTACATGTGGATTGGCTGCCTATCTAGCTGTCTTTTGCGTGTTGTGATTGGTTGTTCAATGGCTCGCCTTAGTGCAAGCTCGATGCTATCCATCTCATGTTTTGTTTGTATGCAAGTCCTTTCTTTCAGTCTTGTGCGTAATGTGTTATAAATCGGATTCAAGTCGGTGCAGCAATTGATGGTTTCTATGGACACCCAACTTTCAAGCACCTCCCTAGCTGTTTTATCATCAGAACGGCCTAATAGCTTCATCTTCTGGAATCCAAAAGTATGCCCCTCTTGTTGGATGTGATTATAGACTAGTGAAAGTTCATCTTTCGGGTTCACTGCCAACTCATGTTCATGTAATCTGGTGGCAAGAGTTTTGCCTGTCTGGCCCACATATTTTGCACCACAGTTGTTACCTGGGATGCAATAAACCACCCCAGATTGTTCAGTTGTGGGTACAGGATCTTTTGGCTTCATTTTCATATTTTTCCTTCCAGTCTATGGATGACGCCTATTCTGAAATGTCTTAAAAGTTTAGCAGCGGCTTCTGACACATTCTGTATGTAGGGAATTGGCAACCAATAACTTGGTCTCAGAAACTGATTGCTTGGTCTTAGGTGCCAGATGTCGGCGGCATTGGTTGATGAAACTATGGGGATAACCATTTGCCTCAAATATCATGTAGAGGTGTTGGATATCCTCTTTCCTCTTTTCTTCATCACTGCAATATGTTTCCACCCTTTGAAAGAGGGTCTTTACATAGCTGCATTTATGGCAAAATGGGTGGTTGCTGTTGAAATGGAACAGCTGGGTGGTATTGGTCGCCTTCCTGTAGATCTCTGTCCTCAGCCGGCTGTCATCCATCTTTGTTATCAAGACATTCAAGAAAGGGAGCTGGTTGTTGGTTTCTTCTTCTATCATGAATTGGATGTCTGGGAAAATATCATTCTTCTGAATCAGATCTGAAGTACTGCACAGCTATTAACTGTATTAACAAGTGCAACTGACAGTATATGTCATCCAACATATAACAAACTGGCCAACCGTCAGGTCATCCAACATATAACAAACTGGCCAACCATCAGGCAATCTGAATCAGATTTAGGAATGGTGTATTCTTGAACTGGAGGTGTTTTCCTGTTTGTCTAGCTAAGTATTATGAGCAATGTTTTAAATTCATCTTAGTTGCCATGACAAATCATTCAGCCAGATTAGAGAATTCATCTAAGATGATATTTATGTGACTCCTTTTCCTTTCTTTTTCTGTTACAAAAGTTGAAGTAATTTAGTTATTTATAGTAAACATAACTTATGATGACAAAAAAGGCATTAATGAACAAAGAATTTCCCCGTAAGTTATTTTAGAAGTTCCATTTTAATCAGCGACTAAGGTACTTCTAGGAATAAAGTTCTAAAATAGAAGAAACTTCTGTCCCCTTTAAAAAATCATTTTCCTTTCTCCCTTCAACCACTAATTTCTTCCTATCCTAGAACATTTTGCATTACATCTCTGTCTTATCTCATTCCCAGGACATTAATTATCACTTTGCACTTCCTCTGAAGTTTCAGAGACAGGTACTGATTAATTCCTCTATGCTATTGCGTTTCTTTTAATGATGTCATTGTTTCACATTTGGTATAAGAGAGGAAGATATTGGTCAAAGTCAGCAATTTAGTGTATTTCCATGTATCCTTTAATGCAGGCATGTCAAACTCAGAGTCCCCTGAGGGCCATATTGTCACATTTGAGTTATGATGAGGGCCACACTATCTTCAGTTGGGCATCATTGGCTGGGCTCGCCCTTGGCAGCTTGGAGGGTAGCCTGTCTTGCTCTTGGGACAGCAGGACAAGCAGAAAATACATGCCACCAGCAGCGACGCAGGTTAGGTTACAAGCGCCGACATCGCCCGACCGTCTTCTCTGACCAGGCTAAGGAGGAGTTGCTGTCACTCCAGGAGAAAGGCGTTTGTCTTGCAACTTGCCTGGAGAACCTTGGAAGCTTTTTTGCTTATTTGTTACATGTCTAGACTGCCTTTTCAACAGTGAACTCAGGACAGCATGTAGGGTTCTCCTTCCTGTTTACTTACTTACTTAATTTTATTTATTGATTTAAAATATTTTACCCCACCTTTTTGCTCAAGAAGGATCCAAGGTGGCATGTAAAATATTGTCTGTGTGGGCCACAGGTGCACTTGCAATGGGCCGCATGTGGTCCCTGGGCATGCTTGCTTTAATGTTATTTCCGGGTATCAAGAATGTGAAATACCAAATCTTGGGGTCTCCTTGGGATCAAGCAGTGCAAGTTTCTAGCATGCTATCCTGGTGTAACAGAATTTAGAGTTGAGTTTGGGGAAGTACCATATGAAAGGAAGGAACAAGCCATTAAGAAGGGCCTTGGAGAACAGATTGTACAGTCCACAAGTTGAAGCAAGAATGATGGAGAAATACAAAGAAATCCAGTCTTTATTTTGTTTAGAAAGATTAGATACATAGCAACTTGGACTTATACTCAAGCAACTTATACTCAACAATAATGAAGTAGCATTCCTTCACTGTTTATTTATTAAACTGGACACCTTAACAGAATGACAGAGTTGGAAAGGATATTGGAGGTCTTCTAAGTTAAACTCCTTCTCAGGCAGGAAGCCGTATACCATTTCAGACAAATGGTTGTCCAATCTCTTCTTTAAAACTTCCAGTGTTGAAGCATTAACAACTTTTGGAGACAAATTGTTCTGCTGATTAATTGTTGCAACTATCAGGAAATTTTTCATTTGTTCTAGGTTGTTTCTCTCCTTGATTAGTTTCTATCCATTGCTTCTTGTCCTGCTTTCAGGTGGTTTGGAGAATAAGTTGACTCCCTCTTCTTTGTGGTAACCTCTTAGCTATTGGAACACTGCTATCGTGCAACCCCTGTCCTTTTCATTAAATTAGACACACACAATTCCAGCAACCGTTCTTTATATGTTTTAATCTCCAGTTCCCTAATCATCTTTGTTGCTCTTATTACTTGAAACTCTCATCCTCTTCTTTACAGTCTATCAGATTCTTATTATTACTCCTGATTAGTTCCCATTAGGACTTTCCAAAATATACAATGACCATTTTGGCCATCTCAGATGGAACACTACTACTAGTTCCAGGAAGACCAAAAGAATATTCTGTTCATTTAGCTTCAGCAGTAAAATTAGAAAATTGCATTTTTCTAGGTAAAATGTAATTTTCTCGGTAAAATGTTGGATAGTACATATTTTAATAAAATCCAAATAAAGCTTGGACTCTAAACTCATTAAGTGAAATACACAAGGCAGCTGACTCCAAAGTACAAGCAGGGTGTGATATTTTAAAACAAGAACACATGGATGTTGATCAGCAAGCTTGTGTAGCTTTGTTTATTATCTAGAACAATGAAAACAAAACTTACTAAATCCTTACTTTGACATCAAAATCATCTTAAAAGGGAAAACTATTTGTTAACTTTTTCTTTAAAATATGTAACAAAAATAATTATAATTTGGTTCTGATTTACATGAACTAGATTACCTTTTAATTTGTTTAAATTTCCGGGCTGCTTCAAACTGGATAATAAATAAATAGAAAAAGTATGATACAAATTATACTTCTATATAATTGTTCATTATTTTGGAAAGAGAGTGTCTCGGTGAGTTGAGCATAAGCCTTTAAGATTTTGCCAGAAATGATGAAAACAAAATAGATTTCAGAACATAGCAGACTGTATAACCTGCTTGAATTGGTTTCAGCAGGACCATGGACAGCTACAAGTATTGGCAATTCACTTCAGTGCTTGGTACTCAGTTAAATCTTGCTGCTTGCTTAGCCTCTTACAACATTTATTGAAGAATTATTTCACTAAATGGACTAATTCAGATCTCAAACAATGATACTCAATGAGTGTTTTATTCCAGTGATGTCACCATCAACCTTCATATTCACATGGGCCAAGGTAGCTTTATTATATACTTTTACACCATCCCCTGGGATTTATTTTTATCATGCTTAAAAGGAATTAGGATGTGTGCTTATTTTTGTAAGGAGCAGAATTTAAGAAACATTAAGCCTGAAAGAATATATTACATACATTTGTAAATTAACCAATAAGTAGTTCAAAAAACAAAAATTAGAATATAAAAAAATGTGGAGAAATTGTCTGTTAGTGCTTAATAGAAACAAGGAGAAAATAGGGAACCTCTTTCCAACTAGAAGATTGAAGAATATAATGAGATTTCAGTGGTCCACAGGTCATCTGGCACCATGCAACAAAATGCTTTAAAGACATTAAACTGTATCAGAAGATCTATTATGTTTGATGGTATTTATATACTATATACAACATTATAACATAAAAGGGAAAACACATTTTCAGATTCAGATTAACCTGTGGCTACCTTCTAATTATGCTGTTTTATTCAAAAGCATCATTTTGATAATTGACATTAAAGAAATGGAAAGTTGAAGTCTTAGTGCTTGGTTGTCATATTGTATGTTTCATTATTTGACTAGGTAACATCATCAGTGCTAGTGAGCGAGAGGTTTGCCTCCTGTTTATATACAGTGGTTTGCCATGCCAGTGTTGGTGGGAGTGTGGTTTTCTTCTTGGTATTTCCTTAAGGAGTGTATTGTTTTCAGCTAGATTGTTTGTCTACCTGGTGTTAATCCTGTTTATCTGGGTGTTGGCTGCTGAAGAGGATGTGTCCTGATCTTTTTGGTTCCTCCTTAATTTTTTAAATGTCTCTTTTTAAACAATTAAAATGTGGTTTATCTTCATGTGTCTATTGATGATTGATCTTAATGAATGCCAAATTTCAGGAACTCCCTGGTGTTTTGGATTGTATTTTGGATGTTCAGTTTCCTAGTCAAAACTATGCTTGAATTTGTCCATGTGTTGGGAGAGTAACAAGTTTTAATGTATCTTTGGATTGCTAGTTGGTATCTGTAGATATACTCTGCCCTACCTAGTGTCTGTTACAGTATTTAATTTTGTTATATGTTATAGATGACTCCTGTTTTTCCTTCTTGGACTACTGGATTTTTTGGTTTACTTAAAATGCTTTGGAATACTTTAGTTAATACTAAAGTATACTACTGTGCTATAGTAATGCTGTGTGGTTATAGTACTTTGTTGGATGTTTGTGAAATGTTATTGATGTATAGTAGCTCATGCAAGTTGAATGGTGTGCATGCAGTCACCTGCTGCTTCTGCGGCCCAGTTCCAAACAGGTAATAGTGGGCCATGGCCTGAGAGTTGGGGACTCCTGGCATGAAGATAAATCACATTTATACACCATTCAAAAGAGTCAATTATAAAAAGCTAAAAAGGAAATAAAAAGACTAGAGGATATCACCAGCCAGATAAGCAGATATTAAGACCAGACAAATAATCAAGCAGAAAATAATACCCTAATCAAGATACTGCCAAGGAGAAAACCACATCCCTACCAACATAGGCAGGGCAAGCACTATATATAAGAAAGCAGAAAACCCTACACTCAATAGTATGGATGATGATACTTAGCTAGGTAATGAAATATCAGCAAGCAAATAACCAAGTTTAGAAAATACCAAAGACTACCGTTCAATCCTAAAATACATATATCCTTTTCTATTGGAAATAGGAACTGAGAGCCTTCAGGAGATTTTATATAGGTTCTTATGGGATTTTGTAATTCTCATTGTTTGGAGTTATGATCAAGGTACTTTATGACTGCTTATTTTTGTATAAAATATGCTATCATTTCCTTTCTCTTAGATAATGTTATGTTCATTTGTATACAGTCATTTGAAACATTGTAATTTTGCCTTTCCCTGCTCATATTCCTAGGACTGGCTAGGCAGTCTTGGGATTTCAGTCCTTTTGGATAGCATCAATTGAGGAAGGCTGCTTGGAATTGTTTTAATTATGTTATTGAATTAAGTATTGTTGGAGAGCCAGTTAGGCCTTGTAGTTAAAACAACAGGAGATTGTAAATTATAATCCCACTTTAAGCATGAAAGCCATCTGAATGACTTTGGGCCAGTCACATTTCTCTCAGCCCTCATTGGCAACCAGCCAATCTCTCTCTCTCTCTCTCTCTCTCCCGCCCTCCCTCTCGCTCTCTCTCTCTCCCTCCGTCCCTCCATCTACATCCATCCATCCAATTTTGAATCCACCCATCTCCTTATATAGAGATGCTGGATGGTATACATAAAAACATTATCTAGAATTTACAAACAATTAGGCAAATTAGAATGATTAAAATTCAATGTTAAAAATTAATTAAAAGGCAGGGAGAGGGTTCAGCTGGATGGATTTACAGCAGGTTGGGTTTTTTCCCCATAAAATATTGTTTTGTGTGTATTCATTATTATACCTCTTGTATGTAGTCTCATATCCATTCAGGAAATAGTAATAATTATTCATTGACATTCCATGTTTAATGAGCTTTTAAGAAACAGTGTCATTTTTAAGAAGTGAAGACTATGATATGAAATTGCTGCAAATTTTTAATAAGTATTAAATTATGTATTTATTTTACAGGTCTGAAAGTGAAAATTCAAGAAGCATCAGGTATGATTCTCTGATTTCTTTCCTTCTGTTCCTGTTTTTCAGCCTTTTTGCTAAGATCAAATATTGGAATTATTCTGATATTGAATAATTGTGACAGTTACTTATTCTACTTACGTTTTTCTTTCTGCATCTTTTTTTTCTTTCTTTTCAATAGGGAACATATATAGTTACAGTAAAATATATTTAACCACAGTTTACAAGGCCAAAATTCTTATATTTTACTTGCAGATTTAAGCAGAAATGAATCCTTAAGCATGACAAAAGATTGGATCTCAGTTAAGATTAATAAAAGATTTTTATCTTTAAGCAAAGTTGTGATTAGAAAAACATTTTGGAAAAGTGTTCTTTATTTTATTCTTTATTATTTGTTTATGCAACATTTGAGGATACAACAGTGCTTTAAATATATCTCTGACTATTCATGATACAAATGCTTGAAGCTTTGAATATCTCATCAAAGATTGGAGGGTATACATCTTTCATAAGTCTAAAACATTGTAATATAACTTATTACTATCGAAGCTGAATATTTAGCAATTTATGAGTCACTTTTTCAGTTTAGTAATTAGAAATTCACCCGTCATTATTTTTGAATTGTTTCTACGTGAAGTCTTTTTTGTTTCCCTTGTGCATTATAGAAATTTTATATGAGAATTTTCTAGAATGTTTAAGAATCTGTCTTGAGGTAGGTATGGCCTAACTTTATTTTAATATTATTTTTGAGTCTTTCTACATTCCCTGGAAAAAAATAAGAAAATAATAAAAGCAATTGAATCCAGAAATACCAGAATTGCTTATTGTAAGGCATTATAATTGGTGGTGATATGTCTCCCTGTTTCAAATATGGTTCCAGTCTCTTGGAGGAAGCAAGAATTGTGTTCGGTGTACTTCTGGATGACTCAGAAGTACAGTTTTACAATTTTACAAATTGAGGCAATGACTAGGAACATCTTATATTCATTTTGCTTTACTGTTCTTTCCTGGGTGGGGGTGGGAAATATGATACACTTGCTTTGGACTTAAAGATCTAACTGTTACAGCTCTTAGAAACCTATTAGGTGATATGCTGATTTGTGGAATAGCTCAGAAATAGTATCACATCTAAAGACACTGAATTGCATTGATTACTACTTTGTTTCTAGGTGAGATGCAAGGGATTTTTGTGTGCGTTCATTTTGCTCTCTGTGTGTTCAAGTCATTGCTTCATTTCCTTGGCAGGAATTTCAGAAGTGGTTTGTCACTGCTTTCTTCTTAGGGTTGAGAGAAGTAACTGACACAACTGGCATCCAACTGTGTTAGAGTCTAAAACTCAGGAGTCTCCCAGTTTCTAACCCAATGCCTTAACCCCCTATTCCCGTGGTGGCGAACCTATGGCACGGGTGCCACAGGTGGCATGCAGAGCCATCTTGCTGGGCACACAAGCTGTCAGCCAACTTACCTCCAGCTGAGCATGCACATGCAATTGCACATACAAGTATGCGTGATTGCAGAGACCCAGCTGGTCTATAGGAGTCCACAGTGCCGGCGCGTGATTGCAGCAGGAAATCCAGCTGGTCTTTGGAGCTCTCCTGCACATGCATATGCAATTGCTCATGTGTGTGAGTGCCTGCACGCAACACGCATGCATTGCACATGCAAAATCTACATGCATGCACAGATGGTGTGGTTGCACATGCAATGCACATGGTGGAGCCGCCCGCAAAGTGCAGATAGCATGTGCAAAGCATGTACTTTTTGGTACTCGGTAAGTAAAAGGTTCGCCACCCTGCCCTATACAAAACTGTCTCTCAAAATGCAAGTATTGATCATTATTATTCAGGCTGCATACAACTGGATGCAGGTTACTTCAGAGGCTGTCTTCCTCTATATGATCCTACATAAATGAAAAAAAATGCCTACAGTTGCTTTGATGTCAATGATAATAACTTAAACCTTCTCTGTAGCTTTTCTGGATTTCTGAAATATACTTTCTGCTGAATTGAGGAGCCTATTTTCCTTCATGGAGTTTTGTTGTTAATTAAAATTAAAATCTGGAAGTTAGACATTATATAAAAGCATCCATTTTAAATAGGCCTTTAATTTATTTTAATTTCAGCTTTAATAAATCTGTATTTAATTTGGGGCATATAATACAAACTATAATGAAACCCTAACCTTTGACAGAACAACATTTTAACAAAGTAAATACAAATTTTTCTCTATAGAACATATATTTGCAAATTGAAAGATATGAGGAAGAAGTTTATGATTTTGCACTGAAAAAAACCAATATTTTAAAGTGAGTTGGCTGAATGATAAAATGTGTGCAGCTATTTGGTCCTGTAGATTAACCGTTGCAAATATTTATAGAAAATGCTGTTCCATTAGGTTGCTTTCAAATGTGCAAATTTAGTGTGGAATGGACACATATACATAAACAAAGGACAATTCGACCAATTAAGTTGGCAATTTGAATCACGTTATATTTACACAGCACCACAGGTGTTAACAAAAATGTCATTTAGGCCTAACTAGGAATGCTCAATAAATGATACGTCATCTTAGTACATACTAAATATGTTTCTGTGTCATTTCTTAACTGGAGTTTTTTTCCAGAAGCTCATTTGCATATTCCTGGTGCACTCTGGGAAGTAGCTGAGTAGCGTAAGGAATTGTAATTCATCTGATCACTTCAAGCCAGCTGCCTAACATTTGACTCAACAGGTGATCATTTGTACTGTCTTAGTGTATTCTGGGAAAGAAAGAGTTCTATTTGCTTTTCCCTCTTTTCTTTCTTAGTCCAGTGAATATAAAAGACATCTTGGCCAGAAATGGGGTTTTGGCAGTTCCCTGCAACACATGTGCCATATTTTCTTTGTTCCCAGAAAAGAAAGAAGGCTGTTAAAAACCAAGCTTGTGGAAGTCCTTAACATAAAGATTGATAAACTGGAGGCTGGAATATTATACAGTACAGTGGTACCTCAAGATAAGAAATTAATCCGTTCCAGGGTGGCCTTTGTATCCTGAATTTTTCTTATGTT